>JAEIHY010018997.1:0-29245 GCA_018904565.1 Drosophila tsacasi
GTCACCTGCAGTCCGCACAATTGCCCGCCGCTGGTGCTGCCGGATCTGTTCGACGCGACTGGCTACTGAGGTTACGGGTTGGTGCTGTAAGTTGCCCAGGACCGAGGACCGAGGACCCAGGACCCAGAACCATAACCAGGCCCCTGCGGGTGCTTGGGCAGCAGGTGTCGGAATTTTTAAATGGATCGAATCGTGATTTAGGCCCCAAACCGAAACAGAAACCACAGCTACAGCAGGCCACAGGACACGGGGCAGAAGAGCTCACAGCTCACAGCTCATCCGCACAGTACTCACTCCCACATTGCATGTCAAGGTCTCAACTAACTCAGCATAATCGTATGGATTTCAGTGTAAAGCCCTCCCTATCACGAGTGCCGCGAGCACTCTCTAAACCGAATACCTATCAGCAAGCATATACTATACTCGTATTGGACTCTATATACACGGGTATGGATCAGACCGGAGCAGACGGGGAGCAGGGCGGAGGACGGGTGCAGTCTAGGTTTTAATGCATTTTATAGGAACGCGAGGTCCTCTCTCTCCCCGATGCGGTCGATCGAGTCCCGACAAGAAACAATTGAATGTATACAGCAGTAGAAATTTTAAAGAATTTATAGATGTACCACAACAGAAACATATATATATATATATACATATATCTACCGATGTCTATACCTACATGTGTGTGTTGAATTCAGTTCAGGAACCATTCACAAATTATTTCCCGACTGAGACAAAGGCGTGCAGGCTTTCAATATATCCAACAAAGGGAGGATCGGAGCGAAAAAACTTATACAAGCATAGGCGACTAAATCTATAGCGAAAAACTGAAAAACTGAACAATGACAAATAATGAACAAACGTGTGTAATATTTTAATTTGTATATTAAAAGCAAACAACTTATTCCTGATTTGCATGCAAATACCCTTATTGTTTCGCGCTTCTTTTAGACATTTAAAAATACGTAATAATAATACGGAAACGAAACCAGACATTGTGCGATGTATATGGAAGTTGTTTTAACAAAGCTGAATGTGGCAAAGGAAGACACCATATCGAGTAGTAATAACATTTTAAGCGTAATTATACCAAAAGAAAATATATATACTTAGAACTGTCGTATAGATTCAGTGAATTCCAAAATTGTGCTCCCTTGGTTTCTAGTGGCAAAGACAGCATTTATTTCAAAGCAAGTTTAGGCGTGATAAACATTGGTTCATTCGGAAACGGTTAAGTTAAGCAAATAAATACTTGAAAAGTAGAAAACAACTTTGATTGTAAGAATAATCAAAGAGAGATTCGGGCTCGAACCAGTTCCCAGTTAGCCAGTAAACTGTAGACGGGGTCGAACAGAACTATATAGGCATATGGAACTTCGAAATCAAAAGGCAACATATACGTACCCACACATATATATACCGGAAGAACTCACAGCATAAAATATAAATATTTATTATTGATGTTCCACAAGGGCAAACAGAAGAGCAGCGGCGAATAAAAAATGCATGAAAGAAATAGAACGAATTCATCTTGGTCGAGGCGTATTAAAAATGTATACAAAACTATAATATGCGTATATATGTATGTGTAAAATAAATGTAACTAAAACTCTCAACTAATTCACACTCCCACAAGCAGAGGCACTGGCATTGCTGTGTGTTTAAATGGAATTTGTGTTTGAAATCAAATTGACATGAATAAACCGAAACACAACTAAAGCATTACGAATATGCTAACATGGCTTTCGTCTGTACTGATTCTGTGGGCTATTGGGCTATTGAGGTAGGTACGCATGTTAATTTCTCTTAGCTCTATTGTCCATTAAATTGAGATTCGAAATCGACAATCGACAGCTTTCAATGGCGTTGTTTTTGACCCTTACTTTACTTTGAGCCTACTTAAAGATAAGGAAATTCGTACCCTTTTTTCAGAGAAAGGATTTTGGTAATTCCTTTCCCTTATGACTTTTAAAATATCTCTTTAATTTTATTATTTTACAAATTGGTTATGCTTTTTCAGCTTCACCAGTTCTAGATATGTGTATTAGCAATTGGAAGGCAATGGCATTATAGTCCGAACAAGGATATTTTAAGTAATTTCCAACCAGGAATGTATGTAAAGGAAGTACAGTTTCCGACAACATAAAGTAAAGCCGATCTATCCAGAGGCTACAAGAGCTAGTTCTATGAAACATCAAGTCAGAAACTGATTTCGATTTTACCAAGCATACTTAATCACTTTTAACGACAAATAATCCTACTAATCACTCCTCCGAGATATAAACTTAAGGATTTCACTACGATATTTTAAATAGGCTATACCAGTAAATTTTGATTAAGATTAAATTAATATCAAATAATTCGTCAAGTAATTCAAACATTTTCTAAAAACTTAGGTAAAACCGGATAATGTAATGGGAGTTATTGGACAATACAGTTTACAGTCTACACTTCTGTTGTGCAACAGTATCTTAATTTGCAACATTTTCTTCTGCCTTTCGCCCAGTTTAACTTAAGTTTTTCATTAATTAAGGCATAATGAGACAAAGTGAATTAGCCAAGTACTTGTGTTTTTTTAATGTTACCCACAAAGATTTGGGTGTCTCTACTTGGTTTGATGTCCTCTGGCTAGTAAGAACTTTATCTCAAGTTATTATTGTTGAACATAATTGAAAACCCTTCGGCCTAGATGCCCGCAACAGGTTAATTGCCATCTGGCAAGGCAGTAAATTCAATAAAGCTCTCCAGCAGCTAGAGTAGCTCATTTGGCCTACTGCAAAAAATCTTAGTTGCACCTGCTCCATGGCCTAAACATACCCTGTCATTCCCGTTGGTTTGCCAACAATTTGTTTTAATTCTTAAGTGATTTCCATGACAGATTTGTATTTGAATATGATTTGAAACACAAACAACATTGCTGGGAATTAATTTAGTTGCCATCGCTGCCTGACTCGAATCCAGAGTCTTCGCCCAGGTGGCCCGGGTGGCCAGGGGGGCCCGGGTGGCCAGGGTGGCCAGGGTGGCCTGGGTGGCCTAGGCGCTCCCTGCGCTCCATGCGATCCAGGTTAATGTAGAATATATTTTCACTGTCCTCATCTGGACCAGGACGTTGACCATTTCTGTAGCCACGTGTTATTCCAACGAAGCGAAATTGATGGTTTTCCACACGCCGGCGGCTCTCCTGCTTTCTGTCGCCCCCTCCGTCCATGGCAGGATGGCTTGGTTGATTACGCTGGAGTTGGAGTCTCAAAAATCGACGATGTTCTGCGTTGTGCGTTTTTGAATTTGGATGGTGTATGCTCAGAGCTGGGAACGGGGAACTGCGAACTGGAAACTGGGAACTGGTGCTTTAAAATGGATAGGAAAATATAATCCCTTAACTGATGTGAACTGAAGTGACAGGCCGCACAAAGCAATACGAATGCGGAAATAGCTAGCGGCAGATTGCCTGTTTAATATTGTTAAATAAAGCGCATCGCGATGGCCGAGTCCGGCCGTTCATATTGTGGCTTTATTAGGTTTTCCAGGGGTGACTGTGCCCCGGTGCCGCTGTGCCTCTGTGTGTGTGCAGCGCAATCATCGGAGTGACAGCCGACCGCAGGCTACTTTCCAGCTGTGCATGTGTAACCGGAGGCGGAAGTCGCGTCCCCTTCCGCTCCTATTCCCCGCCGCCCTGCCACCAGCGCCCTATTCCCGTTGCCTGACCGCACAAAGCCATTTGGCCATTTGGCCATTTTGGGAACAAGCCCTAACCAACACGAGGGCCCACACCCGACCCACACCCACACCCACAGCCACAGCCCACAACCCATGCTGGGCCAAAGTAGTTGGCCGCACAATACTTTGCTGTCAATTTGTGATAACAGCAGCTTTATTTGAAAATATGTGCGACTTTATTTTCCGGCAGCGACAAGCCGATTGTTGCGGCCAGGCCCTGCTGACAGCTGCTGTAGGGTTATACAGATAATGTCAACGTAGAAGGACTGTCCTCCTTTTGTAATAATACTTATGTATATGCGTTCCAGAATTATATTTTAACTATATTTCATAATTCTTTTAATCTACCATAGCTTGTGAAGATTGAAGATTGTAGATTGATATGAAGATTTTCGAATTAAAAGAAAATCCGAATTATTAAATATATATGTATATTTAAATAACTATAAATTTAAATATGTATCCTCCATCCTTTATGATTGGCTTAGGCCAATTGACTCCAAGAAAGACAGTGGTGCAGAGGGAGAACTCCAGAACTGCAAGTTGAAGTTCCAGAGTTCAATGCCAAGTGCAGGTACATAAATCTTTAACTCCACTTAGTGGAGTCCACTAGAACCATAAATTATAATGCCAAAAGAAATGAACATTTTTTCCCGATTCCCGAGATGTTTGAACAAAGTTATAACACAATCCGCAAGGTAAGTATTACATACCGTGAGTGTCTCCGCTAGAGGCTAGCAAGTTTCGTTTATTACTTAAACTTAAGTACAAAGAACTTACCACGAACCTTATTCACCTTACAAAAATTCGTTCAAGGTAAACCTTTGATTAGATTTAGACCTCACTAAAATCTATAATCATTCGATGCTAATTTTTCAGCGACTACTGTGCCTTGCGGGTTGCCCGGTAGGTATGCTGATGGAACGTGTGAAATTGAATATTTAGAGGGGCCCTTTCAGGTGGAAAGCGCTGCCAGTTGGGCGACAATGAATAGTTTGGCTTAAAGCGATTTGCGGAAACCGAGAACGATGAAAGGAGGGGCTCCTGGGCCCTCGCATTTCAGACCTAACCGCATTGCCGGCCCAGTTCATTTTCTGCATTATTATTATTTTTATGGCCAGCAGCGGCAGCAGGACTGTGGCCTCGAAGGTCTCAGCTAATTAAATTCCACACATTCGGTGTACAACCACGGGGAGCGTATGGTGTCTGTGTCTTTGCATACGGACGACTATATTTAAATTGGCTCCGCCCGGCCATATCGCTGTCAGAAGGCGGGACGGAGAGAGGAGTCGTGCACATTTTTAATTACGCTGCACATTTGCATTTGAATTGCGCATTTTACAGGCTGATAAGCCGAAATAAAGGCAACAGTTGTGCAGTTGGCTGCCGTGCAGGGCCAAAGCCAAAGATATGTTGGCTCTGGCTTCGGCCACGCCCCAACCGCCCCAGCCCCGTACGAGTCACATTTTTTGCTGATTTCCAGAATGTGTAATTTTCAAGTTGACAACTTTTGTCCCAAAGCAGTGACCTCGTTACACAAACACACAGCCGGGCTTATATAAGCACTATATAGTATGGCGTAGTATATTGCATTAGAGCCCGGCTCCTTCAAAAAGCATCGGCCCGCAGGCATAACCCCAGTGAGCCGCACAAAGCGGGGCGCGGCGAGCGCACGGGTAGTGCATTTCAATGCAGAGCAAAAGGAGAAAGTTGGAGAACAAAAGGCAAATGGCGCTTTTAAATTTCACTGCCTCTTCTTCGATTCCGGGCGCTAATGGAACCCGTTGCCCGTTCTCCTTTATGCCGCCCTCAGGGTCCGCAGGGTTTCGTCCTACTCTATGCCGTCTTCGACGGGTTATTCCTTCTATCCCTCGTTATGCTGCATTAACCCGGCGGACTCTATTCGGTACTTTTATCCGGATTGACTCTGCAAAGTCCGGGAAACCTTAAAGCGCCATCCCTTACCTGTATAGTAACAGAACCATTCCGTGGTCTCTCTTCGCTGTAATGGCGAGGGTCCTGCGTCCTATTTCCGGTTTTGCCACCGAAAACGTGCTGCCAAGGCCCGTCATTTAAGCCATTTTTAATGACAGGCTGACGCCTGGCGCCTGACAACGGCTAATGATGGCGGCTAGCCAAAGTTTTGTGGCTTTTGCGGATTAAAATTGAAAACGCCGGCATTCATTAAATCTGCGAACGGCAAAAACCTAACTAGAACGTGACGTGGGGCAGGTGTCGCATTAATTAGTGTAGGGACTCACACACACATCCCACACACGGGCATGCGAAATGAGGATTTCCTTAGGCAGGCGGTTTAATTTTCCTAAGATGTGTCAGCCGCAATTGGGTCAAAACGACTTGGCTTAAGTTATTGCAGAATGCACTCCTCCTCCTCCGCACCCAGCGCCCCGAAAGAGGACGAGTGGGAACTGAGGACACGTGCTTATTTGCACAGAGCCCCGGGCCAGCAAACTAACTCCTTTGATAGTTTGCAATGGCACAATAATTAACTTATTGGATTATCGGGCAAACGGCTGTATGGATAAGCCAAGGCAGCAAAGCATGCCCGGCGGCCTTAACCCCTGATCCCCGCTAAACGGTGGCCTTTGTCGGTTTCATAAATAAATATGCATGGCTCGGCACCTGGCCCACGCCCACCTGCAGGCCGTGTGCATGCGAAAAGGTCGCTCGGCGCCCTCGAGCTCGTTTATAAGCATTCATCATTCATTTGGCAGCGTGTCTGGGCCCCGAGCAAGAATCTCACAAATGCTTTGCGCCCCATTGTTCCACCCGCATCCCTAAGCCCATCTCCAGCCCCGACCCAGGCGGGCACCTCCGTGTGGCTGATGTGGCTGATGTGTCTGTTACCTTAGCCCAACCATAAGGCGGTGACAGTGGTCGAAGTCAGTATTGTGACATATAAAATCGGACCCCCGAAAGTATGAAATTTATTGAAATAGATTAAAAAGTCTGGTAGCTTCCTTACGCTATGTTTTTCGAGGATAGAGGTGGTGAAATATGTTGCTTGGTATACTTGAGACAATTAAAGTTTATAATTTTTTTCATTCGGACTCGGGACTTTCCTAACGCTCTCTTGAAATTTTTTCAAAAATCTACAGAAAGCACTCACTTGTTCTGAAGCATTCCTGAAGTGCCAAAATTAATTAATTTGAAGTTCGGAAAGAAAACTCGGTTATTGTTGATGAAGAAATAATTTATTAAGAAATTCAATTTCCTAGGCTGCCATTAGTAACAAGTCGTTGATGATGTTGGCCTAGTGGGGACATACATTCTAGATCTGTAAGGACACTCACGCAACTACTTGCTTTATGTGTACTTATATCCCGGTTTAGTTTTTTGATGCTAATGAGTGGAGTGTGCCTTTCATCGATGACAAAATATGTGGAGTATATGGAAATTTAAATGTATAAGGGCTACGCATATTGAACCTTTACTGACTTGTGTGAAATTAAGAACTTATTGCTAACTATGGACACAGCCCAATAATAAATTTAACGTTTTGCCCACTGTGCTGTGGAACGCAGCTTAGAGCTCCGGTATCCAAGATGAGCAGCTGATGGCCGTGACTGCGCCTTTGTGCCGGGCGAGTCTTGAAGTGGCATCCGAGAGTTGAACACACAAATTAATCTTCATCTGCCGCCACACCCACCAAGCACCGACCACTGACTACCGACATTGCCCCGGGCGGATCAAGTTTGGCATTTAGAAGTGCCCGAAATAGTTTCAAAGCAGTATGAGAAAAAACAAAAGGCTCTGCTCAGATCGAAATGAGCAAAATTGGTTGTTGAATCAAAGGTTTCCTATGCTCGTTTTCCATTTCATTTACTAATTTGAGCCTGATTAAGATTTTACCATTCCGATCAAGGATGTAAATCGAAATTCGTTATCATAAATCAGATTTTATTAAACCTTATGTATATAGTGTCTCAAGCACAGCTCAAATCCCATTGTGCTGAGTGTAAGCCAGCGGCAGACTTAATTTTAGTGACTCCTCAACGACTGGGACCGAGCTAACAGTTCGTTGGTCACAGGCTTTGGGGACCTTTGTGCTGGACCTCCGTTGGCTCGGTCAACAACCGCAGGGGCAAACAAATCTCCTACTGCTCCCCCTTTTGTCCGCGCCAGCGTCGCCCCGAAGGGTGTTTGTATTTGCCGAGTGTTGGTCACTCCTTTCCACACTTTGCTTAATTACTGCCAGCAATTATGAGACGGTCTCGTTGGCCGGTAGTCCGATGGCCTGGTGGCGGTCCTGTCATTTAGCTCACTCTCGGCCACTGCAGTTTTCGAGTACACAAAATATTGTGGCTAATACCCAAATATGAATTCGGGTGGCCGAAGTGATCAGTCATGTTTCGTTTACACTCCGGCGGCTTCCCTCAGTGTTCACAACTGGATACTTGGCAACACTTTAATGCCTCTGCAAATGGACGGGCTAATTCCGTTACAAAATGCACAAATTGTGTAATTTTTAAGTTAACAGCTCTTGACCTGGTTTGGCGTACTCCCGGCGTTCTCCCAACCCCTTCCCATCCCGGCTTCCTCTTCCGGCTGCGCCCTCCTGTTGATTTGGTTCGTGGAATTTTGTTTGCTTTGCAGCGCACACAAATATGCAAAAGCGCAATTGTGTGTTAACTTGGCTTTGTTGGCGCGTGTAGGGGCTCGTGGGCAAGAGGAGGCGCGGCGGATGCATACTTTTAGGCTCAGAGGTAGTAGAAACATTTTATGCGACTGCCACAAGTTTGTTGGGGAAAGTTTAAGCCCGTAAAACTTTTAATACAGCGCCTACCGATTGTGCCAGGCCAGGCCAGGCCCACAGTAACAAGCTTTTAGCGAATACACACATTAAGCCTTTTATTTTTCGGTCTCTTCCCCGTGAAAGGGCTCGAAAGGGGGCCGAAAGTTCCACACACACCTCAGGAGCTCCGCTCCCGTTGTTGTCGTCGCCGAATCGTTGTTTAACTAACAACAATTCCGGGGAAGCGGCTGGCGGGGTGAGCGAGTGCAACCCCAGAACAAATGAGGAAAATATGCTTCAATAACAAAACACTCAACACTTGGAAGCGCAAAAAACAAGGCTGCCCGGGACGAGTGCTAAAAGGAACAACGACCGATTTACATAAGGACCCGGAGTAGACGCACACACAGAGCACCCAGTCATCCATCCAGAGAAATGCAAACACGCCCGGGAAGACACTCGGAAAAACCAGCAGCCATTGTAGCGAACACTTTTTGCCGGCATTTGGCAAGCGTTTTTCGATGCACAAGCCAGCTTTGAGCGGGAGAGAGATTTATTAATATTTAACAGGCCAACTAAAGCAAAATACATGAAGTTTTCCGAGATATGCAAACATAATAACTGTTGCAGCAGCAACAACGGGCGAAGGAAGGCTCGGCAAGGACGTGAGGGGACTCGCGCCTGTGTACCAGTTTTTTCGACCCACGCGTAGTCCTGGGACTGACTTCGATATCCTGCAGACTAGCCCGGGTGCAGGAAGCACTTTGTGGACAGGCGAAATGCCCCGTGGAGCCCCAAGCAGCGGCCGAGAGTCACGGATTTTGAGTCTGCCATCCTTCGTCCTTCCTGCCAATCTCCCGCGGTATAACCATGCAGAAGGGTGGCTCGCTTAGAGCGAGAAGAGGCAAAAAGCTACAGGGAGTATATTCGTATCTTGGGAACTTTGGTTCCTGCTTGCGACGATGATTAGCAAATTTGTATCATAATTATTATCGTAATTTACATTATAATGAATAGAAAATTTATTTTCAAGGCTGGATTTTAGCCTCACTGACGACTTAACCAACAATCTATCGGGAAAACTTACCAGTCACCAGTAGTGTCAGTTCCCATCGTAAAGTATATCGATTTCCAACCCTCTTAAAATGTATCATGGACGTTACAGGATAACAAGTATCACAGGTAACAGTGATACTACTACCACATGGTTTTCATTTGTATCTGCTATTTTCTTGCGAGCCGAACAAGATTTGCCAAGGAGTCTGGATCCCTGTCATTGATAGGTCTCACATTTACGAGATAGATAACAAAATGCTCTTAGCCATGACTTTTTTAGGTGCGAAATTTAAACAGGGAGTGTAATAATCGGCCCCAAATGAGGCAAAAAACCAAAGACGTCTATTATTCTTTAAATACACTATTATAATTTGACAACCGGTTAAATAAACCTACCATTGGGATAACCAAACTAGGCGTTAGCAAATTGACATTGAAAAAACGCTGTGCTCGTGTCAAAGTCCTTGGCCACCGAGTCACCCTATCCGACCGCTGGCCACAACGGCACACTGAGGGGACTGGCACAGGGATTGGGGTTCGTGGCGGTGTCGTGCATTATTGAGTATGGAGGGGGCCACAGAGATTTTTTCGGGAACTCCCTTTGGCACCGCGATGACAATGCGCGACGCCGTGCAATTGCCATCAAACGCAGCACTAAAGGCCGAACCGAACTCATTAGGCTTGCAACGCCGAGAGGCGGCCGTGCTCCAATTATGCTGTCTCCCCCTAATTCCCTCCCACTGAGGATGGTCCCGTGTCCGGGCCTCCGCCCGAGGCAAGCAACGGAGGGACGCCGAAAATCGGAGCTGGCATTTCCGCTGCACGGACAATGGGACAGCGTTGGGGTTCCCCCCGAGGCGGCCGTCGTCCCAAATAATGACCATAAAACGGGTTCATCGAAAACGAACTGTTTTCTTGACCTTCGACGGGCATTAAAAAGAAATAAATAATAAATCAACTCGGGCATGAAATATTCAATAACCTAAACCGACAAAGATTTACTGCTTAGCCATTTATTTGCTGCGACCCAAAAATAAAAACCCGGCCCGAGAAAAAACACTTTGTAAGCAAGTTGGCTGGATATGTTTTGAAAACTGCCAACTAAACAAGAAGTCACTCAAGGCCCCGAACACACCTACAGAGCGGGGAGCTGGGAGCTGGGAGCTGGGAGCCGGATCGGGGAACACGTACGCACACGCCTGCCAAACAAATTGAAAGAGTTGCCAAAGTTGATTGCTGGCTAAACGAAAAGGTTGCCAGGATCGAGATTGGGAGTGGGAATGGGAGTGGGAGTGCCGGTGGCGGTGGGAGTGGAGTAAACCTAGTAGTCCGACTGGCCTTAACCTGGCTTACTGCGGCGACTTTGACGCTCTTCATAATTTGCCAAGACAACCGGCAACAAGCCAGGCAGGCACTTGAGGGCTTCGCTGCGGCCACAAAGGAAAATATAAATTGTTTTTATTTCTGCGGCAGCCTGGGCGGCGGAGGAAATGAAATAATCAAAAGATAATGACACAAAGGGAAATGGAGGAAAAGTCATCAGCGTCAGCCACGTGAAACGGCCAAAGTTTACCTGGCAACAACCATGTATACTTTTGAAAGATGCCAGATAATGCATATGCGGGCCGAGAGTTCTGTGCAGCATTGGCGCGCCCAGCTCCACAGCCAGACAATAGTTCGGCATCTGTCCGGCGGGCGGGGATATCACTGCCAAAAAGGACATTTAATACAGGCAAATAAATAAAACCAACCAGCCAGCTAGCTATTCTTGTGCGCTGTGCACACGGGGCGGAAGCAGGAAAGCTACAAGCCGGGATCCGGAAAAGAGCGAATGGGGGTGGCGCAGTCAGTCGCAGGATATGGCTGTGAGAAATTAGTGGAGTTTTGGTGGCGCATAAATTGCCAGAAATACACAAGCGAAAGCAGTACATACATATATACCGCAAACAGTGCGGAACGGGAGTATACGAGTGCCCGTGTCGAAAGCAGATTAAGGTAGAGAAACTACACAAGGACTAAGACATAAATTAGCAAATCAGCAATACGGAGAGCATACACCGAGGATATATCTCTCAATACTTCTACCTCATTGCTCCTAGATCTCTTAAATATGAGTATTTAATCCCCAAGCAAGAATAGATCGTGTAATTAAATTCCAAATCGAAATGCAACTAGTCTGCTTTGGCAATATACTATTTTACTCTTACTAATCGGGCCGCACTGTGTGTGCCAGTGGCATGAAAATGGAAATAAAGCTTCGTGAGGAGTCATGCCCATAATTTTCAATAAGCAACATTTGCTATGATAACACTGCGTATGCGTAATATACATAATAACTACAGTTATGCATGGCCCGGGGCCAGCCTCCGACCCCTCATGCATATTGATGGTTTGCCGAAAATAGTTTCCTCCAAGATAGCAAACAGGACGAGAAGCCGGACGCCAACAGTGCCGAAGGGCTAACAGTGAGAGCGGAGAGAGCGCTAAACACAGCTCTGTTACTGCTGTGCCCCTGTTAGCTCTCTGCTCTAGCCGAGTACAGCAGCGCCTTAAGGATATGGCCTGATAATTGCAATTTATTGCAAGTCAGCCGCCAGCTATGTTGCCTCTCCCTCTAAGACCCAAAGCCTTCGGCTGCACTCCCCCTCCCCCCCAGCAGGAAGGTTGCCCGCGCCATAAATCACTATCAAATTAGGCCCTGATTATGCCGAGTCGAGATGCATGAAATGGATTAATGTACGGCGGTCGTCGAATCTAATAAATCAATGGCCAGCAGGACTAATTTAATTACGTGCCCCGGAGCACCCAAGATCCAGTCTAGCTACTTAAGCCAGTTCCTGCCCGGCCGTTAACGCGTTTGCAAATAAAAATTATCAAATTATTTTCGCACTAACTGTGGGCACACTCCCCGTCGTGTGTGTTTGTGTGTGTGTTCGCCCAATCAATTATTCCGCCGATTTCGGGTATTTGCATGTGCAAATCTGATTTACACGCACAAATGAATATTAAATTGCTTGAATCAATTGAGTTGAAGTACACAACGCTGCACTCATTGTGAGTTTTCGTGCTGTGCGCAATCAATAATAACACAAATCGCGCACCGAGCGAAAAATGAAAATTCGGGAAAGCGTCCCCCTTAACCCACCCAATGCCTGTCGCATCCTATTCCTATCTATATTTCTGTCTGCTCGAGTTACTCCTTGAGATGTCCATTGCACGACAGTCGTCCTCCGGGAAAGGGGAAGGTGAAGTGGAAGGGCGCAATGATTTTCTTGACAATGTTGAAGCTATTTAATAAACCTGCCATCAATTTAATGACTCTCCAGATCCAGGTGGCTGGATTCTGTATTTCCAATATTTACTCATTAGGGTGCGGGAAATCCTTTTAATTTCTGTTGTAATGCGAAATCGTATTAGTATTTCCCCCAAGGAAATAATTCTTATGAATTCAAAGATCCTTTGATATGCCGCTGCTGCCGTTTCCTCGCCGCTTTCCGTTTTCCGCTTCCAGCCTGCCGCACGCTCGGCTGACATATGAAATTCCTAAAAACAAACTTTATTGAATTTCGTATTAATTTTTTCTGGCTTCAAAGTCAAGACTTTGTTGCTGATTGTCGCAAGGGTTTTAATATGAGCGAAAGCGCTTGTCTGGCGTTTATTAAATTTTATTTGTGAGCAGAAGCACAGCAAACTTTTGTGTTGTGTGGCACATTGCATGTGCAGTTGACATCTTTATGTGCGCACCCCAGTATGTGTGTGTGTGTGTCAGGACGCGTTTGTTGTTGGTTTTTGATGCTGCTTTTGGCCTTCTTGTTTTTTGTTATGCCCGCCCGTTGACATTTTCCAAGCTGCCAGAATTGCTGGACTTAGCAATATTTATTTCTGTAACTATATACGTTTACTCATCCTATAACTAAACATACATACTTACGGAATGGTAAAAAAAATTTTCAATATTTATAAGTTTAATGAATTCTGCAGAATGCTTTAATGTTATTTTCGTTCATGTATATTCTACATTTAAATATGTGCTTGTTAAATTGTTTTTATCCTTGCAAACACACACATCTTTTACAAGTAATAATAAGTATTGAATATTTAACATGTTCAGCAGAAGGACACATGATGGAAACTCCCCTCTGACTTACAGAAACGGTACGTAAACGTAAAAAATAAGGTAAAGGTCACAGGTCTAAATTCTGTGAAACAATATGTATATGTATAACCGCTCATTATTTTGAAGCCCGATCGGTAGGTAAGTTTGTTGGAGGTTTTCCGTTGGATAAAGCAGAAAAGACTTTCCTTCCCTAGTTCATATCTCATATTTTGACAGCTTAATAATCTGTCATGAAACCTGCCAAACCCGTCCTAAAATAAACCAAACCATCGGAAAAGGTTACAGAAATTGTTAAGGTATTTAGGTGACAAGACTTTCTTACGTTGTAAAAAAGGTTACACTGAATTTTAAACTTGTAAAAATTGCACTTTATTCCTTTTAATACCCCTCTAAGGGTTTTAAGAACTCTTTGGATTTCTAAATCTCCATAGAAAAACAAACAATGAGACGAATCAAACTTCAGATAAAATGTATTATCCCTATTTACATGCGATTTGAGCCTCTCGCACTCTCATTGTCGCTGGATTACTGGCTCAAAGTACCAATTTGATATCTCCCCTCTTTAACGTATTGTTTAGATTACTTTCCGGGAAGCGGAAGCCCCCAATTCAGTAGCTTTCGACACTTTGGCTAACAAATGGGCGCCGATTAATTACACATGTGAGTCGCCGCTTGCAGCGAAAAGTTTCGGCTCTGTCTGCCCTGACGAGCTCATATTTCAGCTGATAACTGGATGAAGGTTCCGAGAGCCGTTTTCCGGGCAGCTCCGCCCATCAACACCGCCATGAATACATTATGCTGCCGCCGCTTCTAATTGCCTCTACAACAAGCCGTGTAACAGGTGCGCCGGGCCCTTCGGCAGCTTTAACGCCAGCGCTGTGTTGCTGAAATGTATTTTAACCATAAATTAAACAACGGGCCATAAAAACTTTTGCACAAAACGGCGCTGGCAAAGTGTTTGCAACCCGTTCCACTCGGTTCGCCCTTGTTTTTCAGTTTTTTGTGTTTTGTGCTGCTGCTGCTGCTGCCAACTGTAAATTCCGGAGAGAGCCAAAACTCATTTAAAATGTCCTCCTAAAAACTCCCCAGTATGTGTGTGCCGGGAGCATATTTCATAAGCACGCTCCCGCCTAACTTATGTCTTTTAATAAAGCATTTAAGCAGCGTTATAAATTTGCCTGGCTGCAAGCGAGGATTGCAGCCCGATCCTGGCATGGGAATCCTTTCATTCGGCTGCTCACGTAATGGGACTTGTGCCCGATAATGATAATGTGCTCCGCTTTGCCATTTGGCCCCAGGGGCATTAACACCGCTGCAACTGTGCAGCCAGACAAGGACTTGCTCCCGTGACTCCTGCGCCCTGTGCCCTGTGCGTCGTGGGTCCTGTGTCCTGTGTCCTGGCCTGGGTCCCTCCTCCACTCGCCGCTCCTTGAGCCACTCGAAGCGTGCGCGTGACATTCGGCGGCCGTGACAGGCGGCCCTTTTTTGAATAATGCCCGTCAAGTGGCGGCATCGATATTGAATGGGCGCCGACACACAAGGGCGCGGGCCTAGTTGGGGCTCCCCGGTTTCTCGATTTCTCGGCTCCTCGGCCTCTGCGCTGTGATTGACGACGCAACTTTTTTCATTTCAATTTTGCGTTTTCCATTGATTTCCCCGCTG
This sequence comes from Drosophila tsacasi, assembly GCA_018904565.1. Taxonomy (NCBI): domain Eukaryota; kingdom Metazoa; phylum Arthropoda; class Insecta; order Diptera; family Drosophilidae; genus Drosophila; species Drosophila tsacasi. The sequence goes on from JAEIHY010018997.1 coordinate 15,309, forward strand.
TCTGCGACACTGCGCGTGTCAGTTATTAAATGCTCTGATTAAGTATAAAGTGTAAAGTATATCGAATATTTATGAATGACTCCGCGCACTCGCCGTGCCTTTACAAAGAAGAAAGCTACACGTAATTATGACAAATTGATTTTATGTATGCGAACAATGCCACTGACTGAATGGCAACTTTCTCGGGCACACAGAGAGGAGCTCCACAAAGCGGGACGAAATTTAAGATGAAGTCAAAATTGATGTTCTGTCAGGATGCGAAAGTTAATCCGACTGCGGGGCTCGGAAGTGAGCCGAATATCTGGCGGGAGATCTGCTGAATTAAGTTTCCTGCCATTAGTCATTTAGTATCAATCTGCTTTGAGATCGATACAAAGTGGAAGGCAGACTTTGGGAGTTGTCATTATCCGAGCTTGCAATATATTTATCCAAAGCGGAAGAGTATATAAATCAGATAACATGGGCTTACTTTTTATGTGTATGTTTATATATCTTTAAAAGTTGAATTAGGTATGATTTAAAATTAATAAAATATCCCGAAGAATATGTCTACAACGATAAAAAACTATTTAATCTTCTTCTACTATACATACATATGAGCTTCTATATTTCGAGCAATGCTTACATATATTTATACATATTGGACAGTCTTAATATTTCTAAGCTTTGGTAAGATAATTGCTTTGTCGTTCCCCTTTACCAATTTAATATGAGTTTTTCTATATGTTTACTTAAGCTTAGAAAAATTTTAAATTAAAAGCTTCAAAATTGAGCGAAAGGACTATATTAAGCAAGACAGAGTTGTCTTTAACGTCGCGTCGTTCCTGATGATTAATAAATTAGCTTTAGATAATAAAAATGAAAGAATGCGTTAAAAATTATAATGCGAGGACACCCTATACCTCTAATGTAATTTAATATTAACACAACTTGAAGCGACTAACGAATTACAAAAAAAAACTCCACGAATTCCTAGGGTAGTATTTCCTTTAAAACTTCTTCTAGCTACATTAAAAGCGAATAATCAAATGTTTTGATTTATAAAGCATAACGTTTAAAGCTGCATAAAAGTTTTGGTCAACGTTTATTTCCCATTATTATAATCACTTCAGTTCTGTTCAATTTAAATAGTGTTTGGTATGGTTTAATTTTGGCGTTTAAGTTATCGTGTCACAGAGCCATGGTAATTGCGTCATGCGACCTAACCAGCCCCATTAAGTATGCTATCGTTTTAGAGCGCAGAGCGGCGAGCTCTCGGTGTGCAGTCAGATGAGCAGAGGCAGAGTTCAACGCACAATTACACGGGAACTGCTTTGCTGTCATTAATTTTTATGTTAACATTTTCATTTGCCGGCTGTCGAAGCGACTGTCCCTCCGTCGCAACGGATGTTGTGACTGTTGCTGCGTTTTTTATCTCCGCCAGCCACGCAGCACAATTAAGCATCATTTTAATGCTCGACTGAGCCGAACCGAACGGAACGGAGCTCAACCGAGTCGAACCGGACTCTGGGAGTGGACATGCAATAATTGATATTTTAGTGGAGCCGCAGAGCATCCTTTGGACCTGCGGCCTCCCGTGCTCCTGCCGCACAGCTCCTGCGGCTGGCCGTTAATGGTGATGTATTTTTACTTTGATTGCGTCCATAGTTGCAGTGGCAAACGTTAAGCGGATTTTATAGAGTGCAACAAATGCCAATATGCGGGGGCAGTGGACCACTGGACGTGCTCGGCATAAATCGATGTCCTTGCCCCAGTTCCTGTCCCAGCTAGGGATATAAGAAATTATATTTATGCACACTGCGGCATGAATATAAAGTGCGTCGGCGGAGGCGGCAGGCTAATGCGAGGCGCTGCTCCCAGCTCCGTGCTCCCTGCTACAGGGTTCGCGATCCGTTCGTTCTCCCACAAATCAACTAAGCACATCATTCAAATTCGAGCGCCTGCAGCTGCCTTCGCCCCTTTCGCAACACTTTCTGTGCCCGCAAACTGTGAAAAAATTATGCAAATTCGGCGGCTGGCTCTACTAATATGCTCATTTGCATATTGCGTCCGCATTGTTTACCGAATTGGCCAGCCAGGCAGCTTTATTATGCAGGGCACAGGCAGGTCTTCGACTAAGTTATTCGCCGGAGCATGTAATTCTTCCTGTATTTTTCACACCCCGCCCCCGGCAGGACGGCTTGACTTGACTTATTAATGCCCTGCGCTGAAAGGGTTTGGCTCCCGGCCAGACTGCAGACTCCCCTCCCTGCTAATCGCCCCGGAATCTCTCCGGAGTCGATCGAAACTTCGCTGATGGATAGACTACGGAGAGTGTCCTGTTTACTTAGGCTAACAGTCCGCATCGCCACCGCCCGATACATCACATAATGGCAAATTTATGCGCATGTTCGTGCACGTGGAAGGTGCCAAATGTATTCCAGCTAATCGCCACCCAGCAAGGTGAGCTGATTTTAAGCTGAAAACTAACCACGAACTTTAATATGCCTTTGCCAGCTCCCAGTTGCCAGGAATTTATAGCCAAACCGAAAGTTCGCAACTGGAAATCGTGGTCAACAGCTCTCTGGGCATTCCCTTGGCAACGCCCGAAGGGCAACCAGAAGTGCCGTGCCGAGGGGTATGTGCGGTGCACCACTGCAAAAATAATTACTCAAATTATGATCGAGTGCATGCACAAATTAACAAATATATTTTGGTCAGCTTTTTTGCCGGTGGCGAATGCGCAACGCCGGCCATTGCTCATACGCCATGGATGCCGAGAGAAGCAATTAGCAACGAGCTTCGAGGTTTTATTCGCAGAACTGCCAATAACGAGGAATACAATCCGAACATCAGCTGGGCTAATTGGCAGTTTTTTGGATTACTTCATTTTGTAACTAAGCTTTAGTTTTAACTTTATTTCATGATTCCAGGTGCTTTTCATTCGAACAGATTATAATGTAAAGACTGCACCATACTTATTAATTTCAAGTTCAAAACGGTTTCTTTACAATTTTTAAAATTTTTTTTCATTTACTTTCCTTCAGTCTTACAACTTTTGCTGTGTGGTTGAAGCAGGTTGCTGGCAGATGGGAGCTCAACTGGGTGCGTGGTCAGAGTACGAGTATCTCCATGACTGCTAAGCCCGCTCGAGCATTCGCCTTAAGCTCATTTAATTGTCTTCATTAGGGCGCTTAAAGTTACATTTAAGCTGATACCTGCTGCTTCCGTTTCCGCTTTGCCGCGCAGGAAGCGGCGGAAGGGGAGGGCGTCGCTTTCGCTAATTAGGCGTTGACCCATCGCGACTCAAGTGCAATGGTCTGTGGCCGGGGCTTCGGCTGCATTACACCCCGGCCCAATACTCGTTTATCAAATTTAAATGCGGCCCACACACACTCGAAATGTAATGTCTGAAGGAGCCGGGGTCGGAGTAGGAGCCGCACTTGATGAAGAAGCAGCGGAGGAGCAAAGCAATTTGTTTTACCACGAGTAATTTGTCTTCGAAAAGCAAATGTTTTGCAATTTGTTAACAAGAACATTTTTCGCTTTATGTGCCCTCTACCGCTCCGGTGGCCATGTTTTTGCTTTTTTGTTTCCCCTCTCTGCATGTACATGTATTTGTTGGCAGCCGCTCGGCGGCTTGTTTGCCATCGTTTGGTTTTTGCCTCCTTTGTTTACACTGCTTGTGCGGAGCCAGACTGCCACTGCTGCTCTGCTGCTCTGCTGTTCTGCTGGGTATTCCCGAGCCCAAGCCAGGCCCAATGCAAATGGAAAATGCGGCAGAGCTGGCCCAGGAGCAGATAAGACTCCGCTCCGACTGTAACAAATGAGTGTTGTGCCTAAAATTGAAAGTAAATACATATTGGAAGACGGGGTGGAGCAGGGATATATTTAGCCAAAGAGGATTTGGGAAGCATGCTAAAGAGGATACTGATGCTGATGGGGATGGGTGCGGGACTGGGGATGGACGGTGGTCACTTGTTGGACATGCTTCAGCCGGCAGCAGGATGGCGAAACCCCAAATTGATTCCGCGCTAATTGCGTCGACCCGGCGCCAGTCGATGTTTAACAATTCGCAAATATAAACATTATCAACGGTGACCAATTATGGATTTCGCAATGCACTCATGTGCGTTCATATTCAATTACCGCTGCGAACACGGTCGTGTTAATTGCTCTTAAATCTGTGCGAGCCGGAAAATTCTCTCTTCAAAAGCGAATTTCGCAGTGCCAGCTTACAGCCCAGCCGGGCCTGGTGAAATTCATTTTATTTGATTTTCCATCAATCCTTTTTTCCCTCCCCCCGGGCACTTGGCCGCTTTCGGCTACGGCTCGGCCTGGTTTCGGTGGGAATCCAAGGAAACCACAGCTCTAATGGTCATGTGCAGGTTCGAAAATCCTGTTTTTACGTTCAAGCAGTGCGAGCACATTATAATTTTTGTACCTAATAAGACATTTTATTTTTATCGCTCGTACGTATCACTCATACGCACCGTTGTTTTCGATCAAATAAGCCTATTTTAATTAGTTTTAAATGGAAATTGTTGACTTATAAAGCAAAAAAAGTATTACTTAAAAATGATAAAAGTACACATACTTTTGATTTCTGCAAAAATATATTATTATATTATTATGAATCTTTATACATACATATGCTAATGCCAGATTCCGTTCTTCTAATTTACAAATATTTTACCAACCAATTTTCCAGGTACACCAGCTGCAGTCTGCTCATCGCTGATGGAATATTTATCTGTATGCTTTAGTTTCGATGGTGCAACAACGTCAGACATTTTCGGACCCCATCATCCAATCGAATCCAATCCAATCCAATCGAATCCTGCCCCGCCAAGCGTGCTGGGCGAACACTATTTGCATATACTCCTGTGAAAATAATGGGGCTCTGAAAAGTGAAAGTCGTAGTCTAAGCCGCTGTACTCTTTATGCCTTTATGCCCTGTAATCATGGGCCACACACACAGACACGCACTCACCCTCACACAAAGCGTCACAATTTGAACTTTAACACCTTCAATGACAGCCAGCTGCATGACCTCAGGCGCAATTTCGTGTAAATAACAAGAAAATAACAAAAACAACCTCGGGCCAGTCGAGAAGACGGCACCGACCCCACATCAAGCACAGTGGTGCAATATTAGCCAATGAAAGCAAGAATATTAAACTATATTTTATAAAATTTCTGAAAATTTAGAAGCATAGGGCTTAAAAATAAACATGTTTATGTACTGCTACTTAATAAGATCGTGACTTTATATTACTTAACATGAAGGTAAAAACGTGGATACCTTGTGAAAAAGTAAAAATGCCAACTAAACTTTAATACAGTGCTCTTCGGTTACGACTTAAAAGCTTGAATATAACATCTTATAATGAATTTAGTAATCTTTGAGGCAGAGAAATGAAATGGATTTAAATGCATTTAAAAAAGAAAACAGATTCGCTTTTTTTTTAATATTTTGAGGTAAGCCTTTGACAAAATGAACCTACTACAAAGATGCCCTTTGAATCTTAGTTAATCTTCCACAAAATAATAATCCTCCTTTTATAGTTATATTCCAGAACTTAATATATTTTTAAGAGTACTTAAATTGTGTGTAATGTTTGCTTGTTTTTCAAGGCCACTGATTATCAGATCAGCAGACTTGTCAGTTTCAACCACTGTGCCACGCCCCCGAGGCTCAATCCCAATCTCAATCACCAGCCCACCGCCTGCGCATCCGTCCCGCCTCTGCCCATCCCTGCTGGCCTTTGTGTGTGCGAGTGTTGTCGTAGTTGGCCATTATGCGCATAAAATATAAGAGGGTTGTTCATATCCCAGCACAATGGATGCATAAATCTATGCTGCCTGGCCAGACCAGCGACCAGAGACCAGAACTAGAGAGCGGGAGTGGCAGACAGAGCTGGCGAAAGACTCTGCCGTCAGAGCGCACGCAAGATTTATTTGAACATTTTTATTATTAGTTTCCCTTCTCGTTTGGCTTTTTAGAGTTTTCCTTGTGGTCATGCTGCATTAGCCCGGGCTTCCATCGCAAATTGCTCGAAAATGGCATTGCAAATTATGGTTTACATTTAAAGAACTTCATTGAAACTTGATTGAGGCTTTATTCCGACCTCACAGCCACTCCGCTGGCTTCCGCCGGCTCCGCCAGCTTCCGCTTTGTGTGCCATTTACAGTCGAACAAGGGATCGAGTTTTCCATTCGAATGCCTTCGAGCCCGTTTCGATTCGTTGCCATTGTGCGCCCCTGTGTTTGGCTTAAATGTCAGCTGTCATTGGCCATAATTTCAGTTTATTGTTTTGCCAAAAACAAAGCCCTAGAGCGGAGCCTTTTTCCGTTCCCTACACCCAGGTCCTGACAATTTCATTTACTCGTTCGCTGATAATTGGACATAAAAGGCTATCGGCCTAGCATAGCAAATGCCTTCGAATGCCCCCAACTTTGCTCGATTCGGAAGTAATTCCCTTACTTCCCTCATGCTCGGCTGGGTATATTTTATTTCTCTCAATGCATGTAACGGAATGGAAGGGAAATGGCTATCAAGATGTGTTTCGGATCCCATCACGTTTACTCTTATTTTGAGCTTCCTTTCTTCCCTTTCGTTAGTCCAAATTTAAATCAGTCAGCAACAAGGCAAGGGTTTATCTATCGAAAGGGAGTATTTGCTTATATAATAAACTTTGTAGCAACACCATATGCGTTGGGGGAAAGTAAACTACAATCTGTAATATATACTTCACTGACAAAATACTTGTGTATTGTTGATTGCACAAAATGTACTTTAACTAGTTTAATATAATAATACTTAAGATAATGCTTTTTTCGGTCTGTGTAGTAAAGGGATAAAAGCAAACCCAACAACTTTGCTTTTCTCAATGTCAGAGCCGCGCCGGACCGGAGTATCCCACTCGAACTTGTTGCTGACCTTTTGCTGAAATTAAAAACTTTTCCCTAATGTGCATTAAAATCCTTTCAATTCCTTTCAATTTCCATAAGCGCTGACCCCGTGCATTTCGTAAGTCTTGTAATTTTCCAATTTGCTTTTCTCATTTAGTGTCTTTTTCGCTTTTTATCCTCGTCCGCGCGCTTTCTGCTGACTCGTGCGCCTAATTGTAAGTAACAAGCGGGCAACAGCATTTACAGCTCAGCAAATGCCAATGGAAATGGCCCACTGGCAGGCGGAAAAAAGTGAACCTGTAACTGGGGGAGGCGGAGCAGGAGACGAGAGAGCCCAGATGGGGGGAGAGAAAAAATTATAAATGGCGGCGCAAAATTCTTTGCAAACACTTTTTCACGCTTGATTAATTTTGGTTCAGCAGTTGCTGCCTTTTCCTCTTTCCTCCTGCCGCCTTCCTTTTTGTTTTATTTTATTGCCATCCATTTTTTAATGGCAAAGTGTTAAGTTTGACAGTTTCGGGTCTACTGTCGGGCATTATGCACACTTCACTAAATATGCGAAAAAGTGCCGCGTAGGCCACTCGCCATGCGAATCGCTTAGCCATCCTTGGTGGATGTTATTAATGCACTCGACGAGCTGAACCCACCTTCGGTTTCTCGTGGAGCACCTCTTGAAATCATTTCGAGCCCTTTGTTTTATACCTCTGGTTTAGCCCTGTTGGTCAAGGAGCACCTTATAAGAGAGCTGGTAAATTCCCTCTCAGAGCCATATCTCCTTCTCGGTCTGCATGCAAAAGTTGAAGAGACTTATCTTCTGATTGAATGGAGAAACCTGGGCAGCAGCATAGTTTGCCATCAACACTGAGAAGAAAACTTAATATTACTCTTTAACCATATAAGATTTCTATTAAAGCTATTTCATTATATATGTAGGTGTATTTATTTAATTTGGTTAGGGAGTTGCAGCGCTAGACGAGATGATCCAGCTCCCTTCTAGATTACCTGTTTACCCGGTATCCTTGAGGCGACCAACATGTTCTATCAACGCCTTCTTCCTTCTTCCGCTTAGTTTAACTAAAGTTTTTAATACATTTGATGAGGAGTCAGTGTGACTGTAGCTTTCCTTCTTGTTATTTGTATTGTTCGTTTGTAATATAAAATGTTTTTAGTTAGTTTTTACTCAGATTTTATAATATATTATATTCACCGATCCTGGACATAGTTTAAAGCACACCAGTATATATACCAGTATATATACTCACACATATATGTGAGTGTTAGGTAGATTGTCAAGGAGGGAATCGTTATGCTTTGGTTGTTGATCAGCTGTAGTGTTCGATTCAAATCCTACCAACTAAAGGTTTGTATTATATTAATAGGTGGTATTGCCTAACATATATATGAATATACCATAACCTAACTATTTTGGTCCCTCCTTTTGTATTGATCACAATGGATAATGAGGTGTAAGTGGTGAGGTTACTCTGGTAACTCTGGATAATTAACCCATGCATTATGTTAAAACGCCTGAAATATGGGAAAAAAACATTGAATATCTGCCCGGATGTATGTATAGTTCAGTGTGCATTTAATCAAGTTCAAGTCCTCATTATTTTTAGATTTGTACCGTTGCAGTCGCTTGTACATGACATTTCATATATACATATATACGCGTAACGCATCTTATTTACTTTGCCTTTCATTTTACTCCTTGTGAATATTCGCTTTTTCGCCCAGTGTGCTCTCCTTATTTATGTTAGTGTCTTGCATTCATGTTGGTGTACACACAAAGCCATGATGTACTCTGCTTCGCTTTCAATTTACTAATGCACTGCCTTCCCGGGGCAGAAAAAAAGAAGCAAAGGTTGACTAGCTGGAATGCTTCGGCGGCTTCCGATTTCGATGCCAGCGAAGAAGTTGTCCTCCGTGCCCCGACCTATTCCCCCGGCAGAAGTTATTGCCGACGCATATCGAGCATATCCTCGAACGAAATCGCTGCGCATTGTAATCTCGGCAGCTGTTGACTCGAAGCCGAACCCTCTTCCCGGCGCCCAAAATAGTAATTGAAAATTCTGCACCGAACAGCAGTGTATGAGATTTCGCTCCGATTTTAGCAGGGGCCGCAAAATCAACACTGAAACACACGCAGAGCAACCGCTCCCATAGGAATTTATTTCGTTTGTGGTTAACCAGGGTCTGGTCTTGTTTGACATGTTATCTCGATAATTAATTCGATTGCCGCAACCGCCGAAATGCAAAAGTCCTGGCTGAATGGCTGGCTGGCTGCCTGGCTGCCTGGCGTCGGCCAACGTGCCGCGTACGTATGCGTGATGTGAAATTTTAAGCTCACTTACCTGGCTGTTTACCCAGCAAACACTCCAGTCGAACGGCTAGAGAGCCGGTGTCGACTCTATCTGGAGTCTGGCACCTGGATTCACAACCGAAGGAAGCTCGACGAGGTGTTTAAGTGTTGATTTAACGCCATTCGTTAGTGTTTGCCCTGCCTGGCTCGGAGTTAGCTAGTTCTCGAGGCAACTCTTTGGCGGGTAATCCAATAGAGCAGTTAATGTGTGAAGGGGATGGTCAGTTTGGGTCTGCTTAAATTCCGTAAAACTAAATTCGCCCGGCTTCCGCGCAAATTCACTTAAAATGTTGCCCGACGCCGTGCGGGACGGCAATGAAAATAAATGACTTCTCATCAAAATAAAACGCTAAAAAATTAAGAAAAATGCGATGACGTCGAGGTCGGAGACGAGGACGAGGACGAGGCCAGCGACAGGCGCAAAGTAAACGGAATAAAATGAGGAAGAGGAAAAATACGTAAATGGAGCTCCGGCCGGCAGCAGGTGGACGAGGCAATACAAATTGTTTTGAATTTAAATTGGACAACAGTTGCAGATACTTTTCGCATCCGCCAGTAAGTACGTATCCGTAAGCTTTAATCTCTGGCCAGACACTTGATCGGAGCATTTTTCCAGCGAAATATGTAACGACAGCTCCAAGGTTGCGGCAAGGATGCCAGCGACGATGTTTTGTGTTTGTGCAACGTGGCGTGAATGAGCAACTGTTGCCCCACCCATCGCTCATCGCCCTGTTGGCCATCCGCCCATCGCCCATCCGCCCCGTTGCCCTCGAAACCGGCCCGAATCCATCCCCGAACCATCACTGTCAACGTGTCTCGGCACCTGCAGCCAGCGTTACGGCTACACCTGAGCCCGCACCTGCAGTTGAAGTGCAAATGTGCAGTGTAATTAAAAGTGTGTGCACGTGCAGGTCCTGGCAAAGCAATTCAAATAGAAAAAGGCAAGCGAAAGAGCTTTTCAGGGCCCGAGCCGGGGGTAATTTCGAGGAATCTGCTCCCACCGCCCTTCTGGCTTACTGATTGCTGGCGGCTGGCCTATCTGACTGCCAATCTATAACCATAAGCCGGACTCCGAACTGAGCCGGCTGGGATTGGCCCGGGCAAAGGAGCCAAATAATAGAAACTCTGCCCGGCAGTCTGTCTGTCCCCTTCAATTAGCATTTGGCCCTGCTAAAAACTGAACCGTATCAACTATAAGTTTGTACACAGGCACCTCTAGGAGTTGAGGTAATCTGAGTGCTCTTCAAAATATTAAAACTTCGATAGCAGTGCAGAATTGCGCGGTGCCTATAATAAATGTTTATAAATAAATTTTAGAATTCTGAGTGCAACAAGCTTGTCTTGGCTTACCTCTAGACGCTGGGTTATTTAAGAGTATTAGGTAGAATGTGTTAAAATAAAGACATTTGAATACTTAAGCTTAACATGCTTTTAAATAGACTCAGTTTACCGTGTACCCTTAGAGCCAGTGCCACGAAAATTAGTTTTCAGGTGGAATCAAAACCAACGTCGCAATCACAGTCGGAGCAAGTCAACGAGGACACGGACTCGGGATGAGCGTGCGGAAGGACAAGCCAAGCACTTGACTTGAATATGTGATAATTGGGTTTTTTGTCCTCTCAATAGACTTGGGCGAAGCCCTTAGTCCTTGCTCTTTCATTTCACCCTTTGCCGTTTGCTAATTGCTATTTCTGGAAAATTGCAGAAGCAGAAATGGAAGTGCAAGCCGACAGAAATATATTTTTGGTGAAAATGTTTAATATACCCGCTTATACGTAAGCACATATGCATATGTAATGAAAATATTTTGCCGGGTAGCTGGTCTGCAAAGAAAAAATATTAAATGCTGAGCCAACGTGCCGGGCTTTCATCGCTTCCATTGTTTAACTGTCGAACATGGCTCGCATTTTTCAGTAAATGAAAACTGAACTGACTCTCTAAACATTTGAGTGTTTGATTCGAATTCTTTGGCTGGCACTCCTGTCTGCATTCAATTTATGCCCCAATCCCGTGGTCGGGCTTTAATTTAGACACACGGATTTCAACACAATGCGTCGGGGAACATGGCTGGGTATCCGAAAAGAAAGTGCGAACATGGTATAAATCTTGGCCGGCATTGTCCCGGAACCCAAGCGGGGTTAGGAGCCGGATCCAGAGCCAAAGCCAAAGCCGTTGCTGTAGCACACAGGCAAACATCGAAGCACTTAGCAGCTGCCTAATTTATGGCCCTGTCTGACAATGTGCATGGCGATGAGGATGTGAATGTGAGTGTGACTCTGAATGTGAATGCGAATGTGACTGTAAATGCTTCGGCGCTGGGAGGCCAGACGGTCCGCACAGACATCGAGCAAATAGCAGACGATTAGCCACAGACGATTGCACTGAAACAGAGCCGGGCTACAGGGGGCCTCGGGGAATCCCGGCAAATCGATTCGCATTTAAATATTTTCGGGCAGAGCTAGAGCGACTCTCTCTGCCGTTGGCCAAAACGATGTTTGAGTAATTGTAATTGAATTAGATAGGATTGTTTTGACTCCCCCCGTCCTGCCAGGGCTGATCCTTATGGCCCAAACGACATTTATTGGTGGAGCGAGGGAGCATGCTTCATGATAGTCACGTAGTTGGCAACTGACAGAGCAGCTCCGCCCGAAATTCAAAGTTTTGTTTTGGGCCACATGACATGCAAAAGCGAAATCACAAAGCACTGAAACGTGCTTTTTGACATTTTTGCAATGTATTTAGGCACGTGCAATATCCATCCGGGCGTGTGTGGGTTTGTGAGTGCGACTTCTTTGCCAAATTGAATTTTGTTGCCAAAAATGGCATCGATTTAACGGAGGCGAACGAAACCAGAAGCAACAGCATTAGGGTCAATTACCGCTGCAAAGTGAATTGTCAACAAAATCGGAGCCCGAAAGCAGGCAGCAAACTCAATTCAACACATTGTCCAACTGCCAACTATCGGCCAGGCACACACACTCACAGTCTCCGGGCGTGTGTGTGGTTGTAGGGGGGTGCACTTTCATTATCTGTGCAAATATTTGCCAAAAATGGCAGTTGGCCGTTGTCTCCTGCCTCGTGGCGCCTGCTTCCTGTCCCGTGTCCTGCGAGAGTTGCTGCCTCGACACTTTTGGGCATCCTAGCGCAAGTTTTAAGCCGCTTATTCCCAGCCCTTGGCCTGCCCCCTCTCCCACTTCCCCCAGCAAAGTGAAAGTTATTGTTCGCACACACACACCCCCCGAGCCTTGCGGTGCACATTTCATAAATGTGTGTAGAGGAAAAACTATTTTCATGTTGTTTGGTTGCGTGCGCTTTTGAGAAAGTTTGGGCCTCCTCTGTCGGTTGTCGGCTGCCGGTTGTCCCTCAACTCAACTTTTTGTCTGCGCCGGAAGCTGTGGGGCATCCTTCAGCATCCTTCCAGGATGCCGTAAATATTTGCCTTTGCGGCATAGATGCAAACACGTCGCCAGTTTGACTTTAAGACTCACCTGGAGCGACGGCCCGCCACGAAGTTGATGTGTTAACTGCCCCAAAGCAGTAGCGCAGTCTCTGCACTAGAAGAAATTTCATGTTTGATTTGATAAGCTTTTAGGATTTGTAATACATATAAAAAGATTTCAGTTTTGCAAAAAATACTTGTAATTATTACTTATACAGAGGATACGTTTGTCTTTACTTTCTTTTATAGGATAATTCCTAAACTTTAAGAGTTTACTTAAATAGTGTGCTGGAAGGAGTCATTTCCGTCCCCATTTGTATTCTTGATTGATTCTTCATGAAAACCATGTCAGTTCATGAGAAACAATCTATCTTAGACACTATAAGACCTAGGGTCACCGAATGCTTTCAATTTCACCACCTCCACAAATCTTTAAAAGCAGTAACTATGGTATTTTCAAACTAATTTTCGTTGTAAAATTTTAATAAAATCGGAACACAAACATTGAACTTATAAGGTAATGAAGTATCTGTGTGTGATGAACATTCTGTTGCTTAACATGTTCCTAGCAACAATGCCTTTATCCGAGTGTTGTGCAACATGTTCCTAGCAACATTTGATTTCATTTGTCAACATTGTCTTCTGACTCCGGTCCATTTTTTTTAAAATCTAGCATAATTCGACAGAATGTATTAGTAATGTTGCTTTAATTTCCTTGACAATGCTTTGGGTACCGGGTATTTCAAGGTCGGAAACACTGGACGATAGCTAACCTATTACTTTTTAACGTTAAACATTAAAGACTTAATCAATCAAAAATTCAAAGTCTACAGAAATCTGAGCGTACAAAGAAATCGTGGCGGTGAGTCAAATTACTGTTCTTGGCCAAGTGAGAATATGCGTTACTGGAAATTTTTCAATTTGCTATTGGAAACGAGCTGCTGGGCGGGATGCCTTGGCTGTGGACCAGGGGCGGAACAAATTTCATACTCGAAAAAGCTAATTAACTTCTCTTTACGAGGCATAAACTTCCGCCATTAAACGCATTTATTTTCATGCGAAAATAAACAAATACCCCGAGCACGAGCCGGCGATGAAGTAATGTTTTGACGGCTCCTTTTGTGCGAGAGTGTGTGCGTGGATGTGTTTCCTTATGCATTAAAACGTCGCCGGGCACGCACACAAACAAAAGCCACGGCTCGTGTGAATTTACGGCAGTGTCGCTGTCAAAGCGGGTTGAGT
>JAEIHY010018998.1:0-17980 GCA_018904565.1 Drosophila tsacasi
GACGAAAAAAATATATTTTATTCAAAAAGTCACGGACTTATCAAACGACCCTCGTAATATCCCTTGGTTAGCTATTTTTCTAGTTTCTCCTCATCGCTATAAAAGCTTTTTTGTTTGAACTGCCACCTGACAGTCCATCTCACACATTCTCCTGCACACATGGAGGCGTCGAAAAATCCTAAACGCAACTTTGTCAGAGCCTTGCAGGTGAGGGGGGTTCAATCTGAGGGTTTTGGCCCCGGGAGAGTGCTCCTGTCAGCCATCAAGCGGGAGAAATGAAATATGCGCGACTTCCAGCGGGCAACTAAATGAACTCTGAACTTTATGCGAAATATCACCTCCTGCAGGCGTGCATGTGTGCGGCTCGGTGTGTTGCTGCGTGTTTTAAACTTTTGCCGCTCTGCAAAGTAAATTTGCATAAGGTTTTTCGGTTAAGTGAGGCAGGGTCAGGTGGACAGGCGGACAGGCAGGTGGTGGCGAAGAACACAGCGGAAAAATATGCAATAGTTCCCTTCATGATCGCCCTTATAAACTTAATACTTAGTGGTATTTTTAAGCAGCTTAATAAATGCTTTCTTGTTAATTTTAATTAACCATTTATATCAGTTGTGGCCAAAAGATATAAAAGAAGAAAAGGCCTTAGTCGCCCTGACTTAACGCTTTCTAATAAGAAATTGTATTTGTTATTACAATAAAAATAATAACAATACTAATAGAAAGGAAAGAGCTATTTCAGAATCGTGAGCCAGGCCAAATGTGTGTCGAAAAACGCACATGATTTGTTTTTACAACCCCTAGAAAGTGGCTTTGGATTTTTTAATTTGTATTAAATTTGAGATTTAATACACTCATAAAAATATGTAGGTATCTATATTTGAGAAAAATCGCCTAAAAATCACCCTACTACGTGTGTGCATATAATTCCCAACTGGTGCGAGATTTTTGTACAAATTGTAGGGCAATATGTAGTTTCACAAAGATCTTTTTAAATATATTTATAATATTTATATATCTTTGTTAATTAACTGAAAAATAGATAGGACCCTAAAGCTAATCGCTGTGTAGCCGTTATTCTCTTGGCTTTCAATTTTTGCAGCTCGAAATGCCAAAAGTGCGAATGATGATATATGGGAGCTGGGGCAGCAGTCTAGGCGAGGAAGTAGCCATAGCACCGGAAATTCCGCAACTTGATGGGGAATTTCCGAAGGGTCACACCCACTGGGGCAAGCTAAGGCCAGGGATTAACCCGAAAGGGACAGCTTAACCCTCAAAAAAAAAACACCGAACTTTTTTTATACATATATGTACATACATATTTAAAAATATACCTACATTTATTAGATTTATTATATCTTCAGAGATATTTCTGCATTTTTGTTAGATGATAAATGTAAATGAATTCTTGGAATTCTAACAATGAATGAACGAAATTTATTGAGGCTGTATTTATTTATTGAGGCTGTATTTATATCCATATATTGTCCCTAATGTCCCTAAAATTTTTATCTACAAATCTATCACGTTCGCTTAAACCCTGGAATGAACTGACGGTTGCCGGCCAACTCTTAGATACAAAAGAAATATTTTCGAAATCCGTTTACCGCATTAAAGATCCAATTCGTAAAAGATCTCTTCAATGGGTTAATTTGAAGCCATTCCGGCGGCTGGCTCTAATTTTAGATGCCGGGTACGTCAGCAGGCCCATTTCGGAGGCCGGCTTGTTTGATCAATAACCCAGATATATGGCCATAACAGCAGCAGCAGTGGCAACAACAATACCAATCGCAGTGGCAACAAACAAGCACGGCTTCCGAATCAACAAAGCCCACACAGACGACAGACGGAAAAAGCAGTGAGAGCGCCGAGTTGAATTCTCAAACTGAATCGCAGCCATCAAATTAATTGCAACCGCAGTGTGCTTATCTTTTTTTAGCTATTAATTAAAGCGATTTGACTGAAAACCCCGTTTTTGTTCTCTCCGCTCGTTTCAGTTGATAACTGCCGAATTTTCTGAACTACAACTAACGACAATAAAAAGGGGTAATATAAAGCAAAGTGCAGTGTAAAGAACCAATCGCAGGACACAGAACAGCAGGATATTGAGCAGCCAGAATGGGACGCAAAGTGACCGTGGCGGTGTCCACCCTCAACCAGTGGGCCCTGGACTTTGAGGGCAATATGGCGAGGATATTGCAGTCCATCCTGGAGGCCAAGGACATGGGTGCCAGCTATCGCACTGGACCCGAGCTGGAGGTTTGGTAAGTGCTGAATATTATATATTTGAACTAGCTTAAGTTTAGCTAGTCTTGAGGATTTAATTTGTAGGTTTCCTCTAATCTTTCCTTTCAAAATCCACACTTACACCACTGAGCTTTCTTTCCTCCACAGCGGCTACAGCTGCGAGGATCACTTCCGCGAACCGGACACATTCCTGCACTCGTGGGAGGTGCTGCTGGAGGTGATGATGTCGCCCATTTGGTGAGTGCGCTTCTCTGTGGAAAACCTTAATAAACCTCTTTTTATACCCACAGCGAGAACATGCTGGTGGACGTGGGCATGCCAGTGATGCACCGTAATGTGGCCTACAACTGCCGGGTGGCGTTCTTCAATCGTCAGCTCCTGTTGATCCGGCCAAAGATGGCCATGTGCGACGATGGCAACTATCGCGAGTCCCGCTGGTTCACCGCCTGGACCAAGTCTCTGCAGACGGAGGAGTTTGTCCTGCCGCGTATGATTGCCCAGCACACCGGCCAGCAGACGGTGCCCTTCGGGGACGCCGTCATAGCCACCAGGGACACGTGCCTCGGCTACGAGATCTGCGAGGAGCTGTGGAATGTGCGGAGCAAACACATCGAGATGTCGCTGGCCGGCGTCGAGCTGATCGTCAATAGCTCCGGCAGCTACATGGAGCTGCGGAAGGCGCACATCACCACCGATCTGATCCGGAATGCCAGCTTCAAGGCCGGCGGCGCCTATCTGTTCAGCAATCTGCGTGGCTGCGATGGTCAGCGGGTGTACTTTAACGGCTGCTCGGCCATCGCCCTCAACGGTGAGCTTTTGGCCCGCGGCCAGCAGTTCGCCCTGCAGGATGTGGAGGTAACGCTGGCCACCATCGACCTGGAGGAGATCCGCGCCTATCGCGTTAGCCAGCGTTCCCGCTGCTCGACGGCCGCCGGGGCGGCCAACTATCCGCGCATTCACTGTGACTTTGAGATGTCGACGCACAGTGACATCTTCAAGACCTCCACGCCGCCGCTCAGCTGGCCGAATCACACGCCCGAGGAGGAGATAGCCCTGGGGCCCGCCTGCTGGCTGTGGGACTACCTGCGGCGGTCGGGACAGGGCGGCTTCTTTCTGCCGTTGAGCGGGGGCGTCGACTCCAGCAGCTCGGCCACCATTGTGCATTCCATGTGCCGCCAGATCGTCCAGGCTGTCCAGCTCGGCGATGCGCAGGTGCTGCACGACATACGCAAGATTCTGGCCGACACGGACTACACGCCGGACAATGCCGCCGGGCTGTGCAACCGTCTGCTGGTGACCTGCTTCATGGGCAGCGTGAACAGCAGCAAGGAGACCAGGCGCAGGGCCACGCAGTTGGCCAACCAGCTGGGGAGCTACCACATCGAGATCAGCATCGATCTGGCGGTCAATGCCTTGCTCGGCATATTCAATGCGGTGACGGGACTAACGCCGCGCTTCAAGACGCAGGGCGGCTGTGCCCGCCAGAATCTGGCGTTGCAGAACATTCAGTCGCGGATCCGCATGGTGCTCGCCTACATCTTCGCCCAGCTGATGCTGTGGGTGCGCAACCGGCCGGGCGGACTGCTCGTCCTCGGCTCGGCCAATGTGGACGAGTCGCTGCGCGGCTATCTGACGAAGTACGACTGCTCCTCTGCGGACATCAATCCGATTGGTGGCATCTCCAAGATGGATCTGCGCCGCTTTCTGATCTACGCCAAGGCTAAGTAAGAAGACCAGATCAGGCGTTTGCCTTTGCCCCTTCTCCTCTAATCGATATTCTTCTAGATTCAACCTTCCGGCGCTGGAGTCGATCATTGATGCCCCGCCCACCGCCGAACTGGAGCCGCTGCAGGAGAACGGGGAGCTGCAGCAGACGGACGAGCAGGACATGGGCATGACCTATGCGGAGCTCTCCGAGTACGGACGCCTGCGCAAGCAGTCCTTCTGCGGACCCTACAGCATGTTCTGCCGCCTGGTGGCCACCTGGAAGGGCGACCTCAGTCCCAAGGAGGTGGCCGACAAGGTGAAGCACTTCTTCCGCTGCTACGCCATCAACAGGCACAAGATGACCGTGCTGACGCCGTCGGTGCACGCGGAGAGTTACAGTCCGGACGACAATCGCTTCGACCATCGACCCTTCCTCTATCGCCCCAACTGGAGCTGGCAGTTCAAGGCCATCGACGACGAGGTGGACAAGCTGCAGCCCATCTACACGCCGTCGTCGTCGGCACAGCTGCGTCCCAGCAGCGAGGATCTGCTGCTCTCCACGCAGAGATCCTCGCACCTCGACGACTCCAAGCACTCCTCGCCCCTGTCCTCGGCATCCGCATCGATTGACGTTGGCATATCAACGGCCGCGGGGGTTCCACTGCCGGGCGCCGCCGCTGCTGCTTCGGGAGGCGGCGGCCTCTACAAGAAGCCCAGTGGCTACTCCAAGGTGCATGTCAATGTCCTGGGCAAGATCAAGGACCGCACGGGCATTCCCGTCTAGGAACCGCAAACAAACTCGCAAAGCACTGTTGGAATTATACAAAGCAAACATTTTTTTTTTGATTATACGACAGCTCGGCGTCTGCCCCTTGCGGTCTGTAACTTACTAACAAACAAGAAAACAACAAAATCCGTAGAGTTATATACATTTTTCTAAGATCTAAGACATACACACGTTTGTTACAATTTAATCTATCAATTTTATGTGACTATGTGCCTTCTATTGTTCGCAATGCTCCGCAGTTAATGTCCCTTAATCACTTCGATGGAAACTGCCGTACGAAGAGGATTATAACCCAAAGAAAATTCTATTGTATTCTAAATTATATCGTATCCTTTCATGTTTTCCCTTAAATCGTGCATTCATTTTAGATTGGTAAAAAATTAAATTAGAGATCAAATTTATAGCAAGGGTAGCAAGGGTTGGTTTTGAGGGAAGCTTGTAAAGAGGGGTGCCCCGGAAAATGTTATTTGTATTTAAACTAATTTTGCTCACTGATTTAATGCATTTGTTTTGCAACAATGGTTGTTTAAAGCAAGCTTAGGCCTGATTTATGCATATATCAAACGTTAGTACAGCGAAGACTGTATCAATAAATCCTGCTATCCATTTCTGTGGCATCCCTGCATATGGCACTCGTATTTTGAATTGATCATAGCTCGTAATTGATATAGCTCGCATGTAATCGACTTGGGAATTGAGCAGATCGCCTAAAAAAATGAATATTATGACTTCATATCAAGCACTTGGCACAACTCTAGCTAAAGTAGATCACCATTATCCTAGGTGTAGTTTATGAACTTTCCAAGCCCCCCTTCAACGTGTGTGCAGAGCCACAGCCTTCGTAGCGTCTCTTTCCAGTTGGCCTTATCTAAATGAAAGTCTTTACTCTTGTCTAAAATGCTCAAGTCTAGCACTGTCCAAACGATTTGCACAGCAGTGTTTTAAAAGCAACTTACTAAGTAGGCAAATTCTTCTTTGCCACTCAATTATAGTTAGGCAGCTCATAATCCCACTTATTTCTGGTTTTGCTTTTTAAATTATCAATTTTAATACACTCATAGTTCTCGGATACTTTTTCTATTTGTAAAATCGCTACAAAAAAAAGATAAAAACAAAGAAGCGTCAATTACAACTAGCGCACAAAACAGAAATACTTAGGAACTATGTGTATTATCTTGAATAAAACACGCTTTAACAGGCCACAAACCTCAGACCAGAGGCCCGAGAAAAGCCTTGATAAAATGAAATATATAGTAGCTCGCAGTTGTTATATTTTTGCGAGACCAAGAGTTAGTTAGACTTTTTTAGGTACTTACATATATAAACATATATACATCAGCTTTATTGTACACTTGCGTTGAGCACCCAAGAAATTAATCGAAATTGGAATTGAAACTATTCAAGTGTTTGTATTAAATATTTATAGTTCAGTTTTGGCATTAACTTATGAATTAACTGTGAAATTAAACAGGTTTTTGAATTAGTTTATAAAATTCAAGAGCATTCTTTTAGTGGAAAATTAATTCTAAACAACACACGACTTGTCTGTAACCCAAAATGTTTACCAGAATTACGTTCTCAAAAGTACGCATAGAGGTAGAAATTTGATGACCTCTTCTTGGGTGACCTTTTCTCAGTAGTAGCATGTATGTAGGTCTAACGCACATTGTGAATTTGAACACTCGCATCGCATCGATTTAATGGAACACTGATTGTAGAGTCTAGGAAATATATACACCAGACCTTTTTGTAGTTTCAATTGGACACTTGGCTACTCACTGGGCAGAGGCTACCCCTCTGGCAGAGCTCTTCGATGGTCGCCTGCGGATGGAACCCCGTCCAGGAGATGATAGTGCGGAATGGCTCCCGGTTGAGACGTCTGATCACACGCACATTGTTCCTCTTGCCGTGTATGGCGTCCACCTTGCGGCCATGCAGATGATCCAGCACCATTTGGCCGCGGGTATGCACACCGGCTAGCTCCACGGCGGCGTAGTATTCCCTCTGCTCGAGGATCATTGCTTTTGGAAAGAGATAGGCTGCCGTGAGAGCGGCATCGGGATTCCGCCACCTCGCTATGCCTCGTGCCACCATCATAGCCCGCTCCACCCTGGTCATGAGCTTGACAAAGGGATGCCCTACGCCGCCCAGTCCGCGCTCATTCAGTCGCCAGTCGAGCGTCATGGTGAAGTCATCATCGTTGCACGGCTCCCAGGGCAGGACTACGGCTGGCTCCTTCAGTCGCTCGAGAGTCGTGTGCGCCGCCTCGGGATCCATCATGAAATTAAACTCGGCGCTCTTGGTGATATTACCCTGGCCATAGATATTCCCGCCCATGATATACACCCCGCCGACCTTTTCCAGAAAGGCGTCATCGTAGAGATTGATGCAGTTTGCAAAGTTCGTCAGCGGACCGCACAACAGAAAGTCCACTTGCTTCGGATGCTGACAGACCAAACGATACATGGCATTGACGGCGTGCTCCGGCTGCAGTTTCTCCTGCCAGTCGGAAATCTCCGGATAATCCCCCACGTCCTTAAAGCCATCACTGCCGTGGTAGCGCGAGGGCTCTGTCCAAGTACGGGGCACTAAGGGCAGAGCACAGCCCTTGAAAACGGGCACATCCGTCCTCTCCAGCAACTTGAGCACTCTGAGGGCATTCAGAGAACCGTTCTCCACCTCCGTGTTGCCCTGGACACAGGTGATGGCAATCACTTTGTGACGTCTTTGGTCGGGCAAGGACAACGTCTCCGCCCGCAGCAGCATGGCCAGGGCCCAGGCATCGTCCGCACCAATGTCGCAGTCGAAGATGACCAAGCGATCCGGCTTGTCACTGTCCATGGCTGTGTCTGAACGAAACTGCTGGTGTTTTTCAAAATAATTCATATATAATGTATGTATGTATCTAAGTGTGTGAGTAGATTTGTTTTGTTAGCTGATGTGGTTTTGTTTTTCAAAACCGCATGTTTCTTTATCTTTCTTTCTCATCATCCAATACATATGTCTGATCTGAAACCCTTTGTTTCTTGGGGGAATTACGCGAATATCTCCCCTTAACAATGCCTTAAAACTGGGTTATCTTCCCCTTTTACGATCGACTTTCTTCGGTCACCCCATGTGAGCGAGATAAACCTTGGCCATAGTTAATTCCACATTCTTCAAATAGAAGTCTTCCATTTAATCTCATAATCTCAGGCCCACTCAGGTCACACCTGAAGCCTTATCTGGCCATAAACCGTGCTCTGATTAGATCAAAGGCATGGCTCTACCAGAGATTGCAGCGCAGAAAGTGGTTTTAATTTGTTTTTTTACATACTTCCCTATATATATCTATAGGTATATACATACACATTCTTCCTAGAAGTTGACTAAACGCAAAGCTGTGCTATATCCGTCTCGGGTAGCCATCCCGTGAAGGCGATAATCGTGCGAAAGGGCTCGCCATTTAAGCGCCTGATGACCCGCACATTGTTCAGCTTGCCGTGAATGGCATCCACCTTGCGGCCACGCAGGTGATCCAGCACCATTTGGCCTCGGGTATGCTCACCGCTCAGCTCCACGGCGGCATAGTACTCCCGCTGATCGGCGATCATGGCTTTTGGGAAGAGATAGGCGGCCGTGAGCAGGGAGTCGCAGCTGATCCACTTCACGAAGCCGCGCGGCTCCAGCATGGATCGCTCCACTCTGTTGAGCAGCTCCATAAACGGATGCTTTACCGCTCCCAGCACATTCAGTCGCCAGTCAAGGGTTATCCCAAACTCGCCATCGATGCAGGGCTCCCAGGGTAGAACTAGCGCCGGCTGCCTCAAGTTAGCCAGAGATATGTGCGCCGCCTCGGGATCCATCATGAAATTGAACTCGGCGCTCTTGGTGACATTGCCCTTGCCGTGGATATTGCCGCCCATGATGT
The DNA here is from genome assembly GCA_018904565.1 of Drosophila tsacasi. Classification (NCBI taxonomy): domain Eukaryota; kingdom Metazoa; phylum Arthropoda; class Insecta; order Diptera; family Drosophilidae; genus Drosophila; species Drosophila tsacasi. Next base: position 8,646 of record JAEIHY010018998.1, read on the forward strand.
ATACGCCGCCGATCTGGTCCAGAAAGGCGTCGCCATACAGATTGATGCAGTTGGCAAAGTTCGTGAGCGGGCCGCAGAGCAGGAAGTCCACTTGACCGGGATGCTGGCTGGCCAGGCGATACATGGCATTGACGGCATGCTCCGACTGCATCTCCTTATACACGTCCACCTCCGGATAGTTGCCCACGTCGTTGAAACCGTCCAGGCCATGGAAACGGTTGGTGTAGGTCCAATTACGCGGCACAATGGAACTGGCGCAACCCTCGAACACGGGCACCTGATGGGAGCTAGAGCTAATTAGTTGTCCCGTTCTGTGACAGCAGCTACTTACATCCGTCCTGTCCAGCGTGTGGAGCACCCGCAGGGCGTTCTTGGTGCCATTCTTCACGTCTGTGTTGCCCTGCACGCTGGTGATGGCCACCACTTTGACCCTTCTGCCGCCGGGTAGCGTCAACTGCTCCGCCCGCAGCATCATGGCCAGGCCCCAGGCATCGTCCGTACCGATGTCGCAGTCATAGACCACCAGGCGCTCCGTCTTCTCCATGCCGATCCGATCGTGGCTATGTATTTCTTGACTATTTGTTGTTCCCGCAGAGCCGGCTGCTTTTATCGATTGCGAATGCTTTGCTATCGCCAAGCGGCTGCTATCGCTATTTTGGCCACCAACAAATCAAGTTAAATACAGTGGATTTTTGGGCAAATTGTTTAAACCAAACTGTGGGAGCCCCAATTCTTCTCTTTCTATGCTAAATATGGTTTTTAAACTGTATTGGTCGCTGGTACAACAATTAATAGATGATTTTAGAGCTCTTTGTTAAATTTTTGTTAATTAAAGTGCCGAATTTTTGTCAGCTGTCAAGTTTATTCGTTGTTTCCGGAAATACAGCTGAGTTACTGTGGTGAATTTCCTTGCAACATCTTGTTGCTGCCTCAGGCTCATTTTTAATTGTTTTAAGCTAATAAAAGTGTAGATAATTTAATTTAATTAAACAATTAATATAAGAAACTGTATTTCCAATTCATTTACTTTGCAGGATGAGCTTTTTTTTTGCTAAGAAGCTTCTTTTGCTGTGGTGAATATCTCCTTACTTACAGTGCCGTCTCAAATATAGGTATGTTCCAGCTTACTACAAAACAATTATGTTTTTATTTAACCAAGTATTTTATCAATTAAAATATTATTTTAATTGAAAAATGTTTTACTATAATCTATAAAATATTTATTATCCTATTTCAGCCCGATTTCAAATATATTTTTCAACTTTGTCAAGCCACTTAACTAAAACTCTTTTAATTAACCTAAACTATTTTATATGTTATTCAAGCAAGCAAGAATATGTAGATTAGGAAAGACGTTAATAATATGTATATGTTAAGTGGCTCCACTCCCACATTACAACTATACAAGTACTCTATATGGTTTGTCTGGCACTCTGCAAGGGGAATCTACATAGATTAATCCAAGTGTCGCAAGTGGGCGATACGACTTGCGTCGCGCCTGTTATTATCTCAACGACCTGCCGCAACTCGATTGCCACTAAGAATTATATTTGAATTATTAATATACATACGTAACGTAATACTGGTCCCAGTTGCCCTTCGAATCGCGCCGCTGTCGCCGAGATTTATTAAGTTAAATTGTAACGTAAACTCAATTAGCCTCAACACCATTCTGGGATGTGGATAATTCTCACTTGGTGTTCTTGAAATTCTCACTTGGTGGGGCTAGACCCTTACTTTTCGTTAAGAAATATAAATAGCTTTAAGTGCTAACATCCTAACTTAAATATTGCCTTTACTTTAAGTTTGAAAGTGATCTTTTTGAAAAATGTATTGATTCAGATTTTGTATTAACTTATTAAAGGTTATTGAGAGTTCTTAAGTTGATGAACTAACTAATGATTCAGTTTCTATCTCACATCCTTTCTATGTGTAATCATCTTGCATATAATTTCTGCAATAAGATATTTGGAATAAACTCCTGGTCTTTAAGGATTTGCTAGATTTTAAACTGAAAATTGCTTGAATCGTGAATCGGATTGAATAAGTTATGTAAATTATGTAAATTCATGGCTATATAGCTATAGACATACATATAAAAAATACAATATACGTCAGCTTATACCCTTTTAAGGTAGAGAAGATATATTAGGCCAGAATGAAATGCTATTATTATTGAATATTTCAAGTCGCATTTGATATTAAATAATTATTAAATATCTTAATTTCCGAAGAACTCTCTGTCGAGATCACTGGGTTCAGAGGGTAGGTAAACCAACATACATATGTATACATATGTTTTCCTAGAAAATTTCAAGATTAGTGATTAGTTGACACATGGATTATCTTCTTGTTTGGACATTCCCTCGCTGATAAGGGTATTTGCCTGTCGACCAGCCAGAGAGACCACCCCGATTCCCGCCGAATCCCACACACACATCTCCCATCCGTTTGTCCCGCTCTGGCCGCCTCGGCGCAGCTGATTCACTTAACACATGAAATACAGCGCAGATATGCATTGCACACATGCCGGCGACATATCGCACATGTGGGTACGGAGTCGGGAATACAGATGGGACAACGAGACGGAGGGCAGGGCCGGAACGGCGTTGTGAAATTCCGTGATACGGCTAGACCCGAGTAGTACCGATGGCCAGCAGTTCACATTCACCATTCACCAATTGCCGGCGATGGCAGACGGACGCACAGCACCGAACGGCGGCGGCAGCGGAGGAGGAGGAGGAGCAGGAGGTGGAGGAGATGTACCCAGATACGCTATCCTGGACTGTGACGGTGGCAGCGACGATGCCTGGGCGCTGCTCCTGCTGCTGCATGCAGCGGAGAGTCACGGCATCCATCTGCTGGCGGTGACCACAATGGGATGCGGCAATACCAGCCGGGAGAATGCGGCGCGGAATATGCGACGAATACTCGAGGCCTCCAATCGCACCGACGTATGTAAATATAAATAAAGACTATCTATCCAGTGTAAACATATTCGCGTGGAAGAGAGATGCTTCCTCAATTTTTCTTCTTTGTCTTTATTAAAGAATTAAGATTCCCTTTCCGCAGGTTCCCATATATATGGGCGCTGTCGATCCCCTAATACCCTGGAGCGAGGACGAAAAGAAATACTTCCATGGCCGCGATGGGTTCGGGGATTGCCTCGACGATGCCTGCGATCCGGTGGAGAGCTTCGTGCGGCCGGAGCATGCAGTGACCGCCATCTATGATCTCTGCCGTGCGAGGCCCAAACAAATCACTGTTTTCGCCGTGGGTCCCCTGACAAATCTGGCCCTGGGCTATACCATGTACGGCAAGGAGTTTGGGGAGAACTTCAGGGACATTTTCATCATGGGCGGGAATTACCAGGGCGTGGGCAACTCCTCGCGCGCCGCCGAGTTCAATTTCCACTCGGATCCGGAAGCCGCGCACACTGTGCTGCTGAGGAGTCGCTGTCCCGTCACCGTCCTGCCCTGGGAGCCCTGCACTGCGGAGAAATTTAACATAGCCATAGTGAGTAAACACCAAATTCTAGAAGGGATCCTAGAAGGATACACCCGAAATACATAAGTACTCCTCCATCTGCAGGACTGGCGCCTCAAGGAATTTGCCGCTAGAGCCAAGGATGCCAAGCATCCTGCCATCACGATGCTCAACAAAGTGGAGGCCGCTCAGTGGCTGCCGATGATCGAGATGTACGGGATCGAGACGTGGAATCCCTGCGACGCTCTGGTGGTAGCCGTTTGGCTCTTCGGCGACCGGTTCATCCGCAAGCACAGTACCTGGCACGCGACTGTCGACCTCCGGGGCACCCATACCCGCGGCCAGATGGTGCTCGATCACCTGAGGGAGCGGGAAAAGCATCCAGAGAATGTCCGGATTATTGAGCACGTGGACGCTGAGTTCTTCAAGAGGATTTGCGAGTGGATTGCCGGCCTGGATGACGGCAGTTGTCTGCTCCGTGACAAGAAATAATAAATCCATATATGTAGTAATATTCCCGCCTTTTTGTATATGTTTTATCAATTTTTTGTTTGCTCCAATTTAATTTTTACTGCTTCCCCCACTGATAAGGCGCCAACACATTACTGATTACTGGAGCTCATTTGGCTCGTGAACTCGATTATTTAACTGCTCCTAGTTAGTTAATAAAATAAAACAATAATATGGCGCCCGCTTACAATAAATAAAAAACAAGTTTACCTATTTAAAGTTTAAAATTTGAAAAACTAAACCGTTTTTAATCGTGTGGCCATACCGTTGCAATTGCTCACAATTGCGTTCGTTGCTGTCAGCTATCGCTGGACTATCGTTGGCCTATCGTCGTACCCTCCTCGCTACAACTGAAACTCGATATCGATAGCAAGAGGGGGAAATAAAAATAAATCACATTCGACAGTGTAATATGAATTAAATGGTAAATGTTGAAAAAACCGCGGCAAGTGTCGATTGCCAATGCAGTCTGCCGCATTGTTGTTGCTGCCGCTGCATTTAGGCCGCTGCCGCAGAAGTAGTTGCTGCTGTCACGGTGTTCCTTCGCGCTGTTCCCTCGCGTGTGTTGTTGTTCGCACCCCCCTTCCGCGCCCCATGCCGTGTAAGAGGGAGCTGCGGAAGAAAAAACAAAAAAAAAAAACACGGCAAATCTATTGATTTTTAACAATACGCACATAGATAGACACACACACACACCCCCACGCACACTTGTTTAAAGAGGAGTTTAGTGTTCGCAGCGCGATTGCCACAACAGTCGGCGACAACAAAGGCTGCACCACCCTCAACCCCCCCACGGGTGTGGGCCGTGTGGGTGTTTGTTGTTATGTCTGGAAGTGCAGCAGCAGCTTCCTGCGTTTTGTTTTGCCTGCGCGAGAGGACTTTTGGAGGCCAAGTTTACGTGCGCAACCACACACACGGACGCGCCAGATATCCATCCATATAATACACACAACACACGTGTGTGGTGTGCTGTATGTGGGGTGTGTGTGTGTTTGTGAAGTGTTGTGTGTCCCCAGATGCCTGGCAAGAGTGGGTTAATTGCCCGCATTGATTTCCCAAAGTAGCCGCGGGCGGAGCAACTGCAACCGCAGCAGCAGCAGCAACAACACCACTTGAGCTTGGGCAAAAACAATGGCAGATCAAGAACGCTGGCACAGACTCATCATCATCATCATTGAATCATCACCAAGAGGAGCTTACGTACATATGGTACATACATATGTATGTAGTTGCAGTATTCAGAAGCAATCCGCCAAAGCGAACGGCGATTTGATGACTGTTTTGTAACCAAACAGCCAGAAAAGTAGAAGAGTATTGCCAATTCCAAAGACTTTACCTGCAAAAGAGTGACTCTAAAAACTCTGAAAGCCATATAAAAAGTGCATAAAATTCAATAGTTCGGCATTATAAAATGCCTTGATTGCAATACTAATGTCTCTCAAGATAGGGGAGGACAGTCTTTGCAGACTTTGTCTGGAAGATGACGAGACTCCGGTACACCTGAGGTACACTTGAGGAGTGCCCAGCTATTAGTCGGTTGAAGCTGGCCCACTTGGGGGCCTTACACTCACCACACAGGAAATGTGGGCTCTTCGACCCGGCGACATCATCGCATTCTTGCGTTCGATTGAACTGTTCGAGGAGCTACATAAAGCTCAGGCAATAGGACGAGGGCACAATAGACCCTAGTGGTCGCTGTGCAAAATCCTCCAAGGACTATTATTAGTATTCTTTTAATGCTAATTTTCGCCCAAATCAAGCCCTACGTAGGCCAGCGGCACAGACTTCAAAGATTACAACCTTCCCAAAGCCTTTCACTGTGAAATTCCTTCATTTTCATTCATATATTTTACATATATAATCTTTATATTGATATAGTAATCTTTGTGCAATTCAAATTGATATAAGAACCCAGCCTAGGAGGTGCCTTAAGGGGAAACAAAAAACTTGTTCCATTGCTGTGTCAAGCAGCAGCACCCTCTCCAAAAGTAATTATAGTTACACTCATCGAGACAAGCTGCCCCTCCTTGCCAGTGACAATGATTCATCATCATCATGGGCTCCCTTAGATCATCGACTAATCAAAGCTCAATTTCTTCTCTTCCGGCAGGCAGTGGCCCCCAGGTGAGGGCATGTCAGCAGCCATCGCAGCAGCAGCAGCAGCAGCGGTCGGAGAAGCAGCAGCAGCAGCAGCGGTCGAAAAAGCAGCAGCAGCAAAATTAGAGCACTAGCAGACGAAGCCCCGCTATCCCCCAAGAGCATCCAGTTCCCTGTTCCAAACCTTAGAACTCTGTTAGCCAGATATGAACTCCAATTCCTGCAGCGACAGCAGCAACGAGTCTATGGCCAATCCGCAGATCCAGCTGCAGATGAACTTTGGCCAGCAGCCGGGCAAACAGCAGCAGCAGCCGCAGGAGCGATATGTGTGGGAGATGCGAACGCGCAGTCCGAACGTCACGCCGGCCAGCACCGTTCTCAACTCACCAGATCTCAATGCCGAGCTGCCCTACGTTCCCATGCAAGGCCAGTCTCCGTCCGTGGGCGGCGGTCAAGGGCTACCCGGCTACGTGCTATCTTCGGGCCGAGACTCGGGCAGTTACTACTACCAGCGGCCGCACTTGCACCAAATCCGACTGGGGAGGAGTCCAGGCAGCCAGTTCGAGTCCCGCGATGCTCTGCCGCAGGTGAGCTCTAATTGAAAATCAAATAAAAAAGAAAGAAGGAGGAAATAACATGCTTCCCGTGTGGTTCATCACTTTCAGGGTCTAGCCAGTCCCGGATCGCCGACGGATGTGGGCAAGGCGGACGGCCAGTGCCTGAGGGATGGCGAGATCGTTGTGTTCGACGACATCGACACCAATTGGATGAACAAGGCTTCGAGTGGCCAGCGTCCGCTGGGCAGCAACGAGGATGTGCTCAAGGTGACCAAGATGATTGGCCAGCTGCCCATTGCCGAGTACGAAGGATCTCCGCGTCGATTTGGCGGCAATCAGCCAAACAGCAACCCCCGGAAACGTCCGCCGGGATTTCCCCAAAGGGTTTCGCCCACAACCAGCAGCAATCACACCACAGCAAAGGCGTCCGTGGGCAATCTCATTGACCTAATTGACCACGAAGAGGATCGCGGCTCCAGGACGGTGCGCGAGGAGAAGACCCCGACATTCGATTACTTGTACGAGTTCTCGGAGACGCGAAAGGTGCTGGAGGAGTTCTTCAAGGCCAATCCGGAGGATGAGAAGCGCTTTGCGGATTACACCACGGAGAGTGGCGACGATGTAGCCAGTTCGGTGAGCTGTGTAAACGCTTTCTTCTCTCCATTTCCATTATTCATTTTTAACTTAACGAAAACAGAAACTGGAGTACCCGAACACTCCCTTGGAGCAGGCGTACATTGGGCAGCGACTGGCGAGGATTCCCAAGGACGATGAGCTGTTTATGGTGCATCGATCGCCCACCAAAAAGCCAGCAGTGAGTTGTCAATGGAACTCCTTTGTACATTTATTTCCTATTTAAATCCCCTTTAATTATAACCCCTTAGCCCAGTGACCCGAATCCTTCGATCCAGAATCCGTACCAGGAACAGCACAACGACATTGAGCTGTACATCGACTCGAATAGCCGCAGCAGCGGCGATCTGGCCGACACGGAACTGGAGGCGAATCTGCGCCGGCACTCGCGCAACTTCACCCTCTCCCCGGAGACCACGGACTACGATTCGAACTGCGGCGATCTGGACAGCTTGTCCAACGACATCAACTGCACCACGGACTATGGCAAGCTGTACACGAGCATGCCGGTGCTGGAGGATGGCCTGAGCAGCGGTCACGCCTCCGATACCGAGAACAATGTGTCCGTGATCTGCGACAAGCAGCATTCGGAGTCTCAGTCCCACTCGCAGTCCCATTCCCACTCACAGCCAGTGGTGCTCGAGCACAACGGGAACGGGGAGCGATTGGAGAACGAGTACAACGCGATGAGTGCCAGCATGGCAACGCTGACTACAGACGCCTCTCAATCGGCGCTGATAAGTGACTTCGCCTCGCTGCCCATGCCCATGCCCCCGGGACCGTTGCCGCTGCCGCTGACGCCGCCGCAAATAGAGATTGCGGATCCCAGTGAGTCGGTCATTCCCTCAGACGGCGAGAACCACCCGCTGGACAGTCACTACGGTGCGGTGTATGCAGCGGCTCTGGGCGGAGGAGACTCATTATCGGTTGTGGAAAAATCAGGCTTAGGTTCGGGATCAGTGCAGCCACAGCCGCTGCAGGAAATCCAGGAGGCCATGAAGGAGATACGTTCGGCGTTGCAGCGGGCCAAGACGCAGCCGGAGAAGCTCAAGTTCTGCGATGAGGTCCTGCCGCCGGATCCCGACTCTCCGGTCTGGGTGCCACGCAAAGGGGCGCTGCCGGCTCCGACTGCTGCCCTGGCCGAGGAGGAGCCGGACACGGATCTGGAGACGGATCGGCTGCTGGGTCAGCAGCAGCAACAGGACTTCTTTGCCGATCAGGTAAGGGGAACTTCAAAATATATTCTCAATTTATAACTCATTAACTTAACATTTGTAACACTTTACAGCCTCTGGCGGCGGACAGCAATGCGAATGAGGACACTGAAATCGCCGCCAGCAATGGCCACCTCAACAATGGCGCCTTGGACAACAATAATCCGAACCCGAACCCGAATTCGAATTCGAATCCCATGTGCAATCTCAAGCCGCCCACGTATTCTACGTCCACCATTCGCCAAGGCATCGGCACCTCCCTGACGCCCAACTCGCCGGACATCTGCCAGATTGTGGGCACATCTGCGGCGGACATTAGGACATCCATAAGTTCACCCGAGAAGCTGCAGCAGTACAGCAAAAGTCCCACGGGTTCCATCAAGTCGCTCAAGGATTCGGCTAACTCGGACAAGAAGGCCAAGTCGCGCAATAAGGAGGGTGAGTAGTGGCATTCTAGCATCGATACCGGATTGCATTGCATTTTAATGTTAAACAAAAAAAAAACCTATTTTTCACGCTGCGTATTTTGTAACCATTTTCGATTGTGATGCCACGTAAGTCGGATTTTCTTTAGCCCGTTCATCAGGGTCTCAACATTTAGCAGTTTTGCCATTAGGTTTAGCAGATTTTAAAATTTATTTTTCGATTATATTGATCCGATAGAATATTGGTTTATCCACATCGAACAACTTTATATTTACTTACCGATTTCAGGGTGAAATATTGCCTTTATGTATGGGCAATTCTCTGATGTCGCAAAAAAAACAAGTACCTAGACTTCATTTTAATTTTAAAAAATTTGAACTTATAGCTCTTGGTTAGCACTATAATTGGTGTT
>JAEIHY010019004.1:0-25484 GCA_018904565.1 Drosophila tsacasi
CCCTGTTGATGACTGGCTAGCCGGCCTTGCCCCATCAAAAACAGCAGGCCGTAACATAATAACTGTGTGAAGAACCGTCTGAAGAACGTCTGCATTCGAAAGGACTTAATAATCCATTAATCTCGGGATTAATATAATAAATAATAATATCGGATAAAGCTGATAGCTCCGAAAATTTTTATATTTATATAAAGTCGGCAAAAGCCGACATATTACAGACAACTATTAATTTAAAACGAATGGGTTGACGAATATTATTTTTCAAATATTTCCGGTTGTCAACAAAGTATGACCGCAAAAGAATAAACATTTTTCCGCTGCGTGACTATTTTAAGCAAAAAACATAAATATATTTATGACTTAATTTGTTCCTTTATTTTAAAAGAAAAATAAATGGGAAAAAGTAAGAACATAAAAATACAACAAAATTAATATTTTCGATAGTATCGTGTTTTCGATAGTATCGATACTATCGATAGTACTAGTGATATTTTCACACCTCTAGCTCGACTGGACTGCCATCTCTCTCTTTCAAAATCGCACGTTGAGCAGTTGAGATGGCGTAAGTGTAAAATTAATTAAATTCTTTAAAAATAAGTAGCATCGCTCAAGATTTTTAATTAATTTGACTCTGGAGCGATGGACCAGGGTTTGGTAGTCATGCCCAGATAGATATTTCTTCGTTTCGGCAATCAGAAACCAGCTTTTTAGACCTTTTCCATGTCCATATCAGTTTGGAAATGATTGCAAAAGTAAATGTGATTTTTGTGCTAAATATGCAACTAATATGTGGGCTGCCATCATTTGCGCATTAGTTCGACAGTTAAACAAGCTCCTCGAGGCGCTTTTTAGTACTATTTTTCGGTGAAATTGGCAACTAATCGTGTTTTTCTTGCAGGTCGAAAGTTTCGCGTGACACGCTCTATGAGGGCGTCAATGGACTCCTGGAGGCTTCGGCCAAGAAGAAGCGTGGCTTCCTCGAGACGGTGGAGTTGCAGATCGGCCTGAAGAACTACGATCCCCAGAAGGACAAGCGTTTCTCCGGCACCGTCAAGTATGTTGGCTAAATCACCTGTGCCTGTGTGTTGAGCAGCTCCCTCGGGGCCGAGTCTACCACGGCATCAGGTAGTCGAGTATGTGGCTGCCACATGGCACAGCTCGGCGGACCTGCACTCAGGGTCTTTAAAATTTGAGTAGGTCTCCAGCAATGGACACCGTCCCCCCTTTTAATAATTCCGAAAACGTGCTCCTCGTGGGCTTTGTAAGTTTTCCCCGCCCCTGCTCATCCAATCGGTTCTCGTGTTCCTGTCTAATGTCCTGACAATTGTAATCCCCAGGTTGAAGCACATCCCCCGTCCCAAGATGAAGGTGTGCATCCTTGGCGATCAGCAGCATTGCGACGAGGCCAAGGCCAACAATGTCGACTTCATGGATGCCGAGGCCCTGAAGAAGCTGAATAAGAACAAGAAGCTGGTGAAGAAGCTGGCCAAGTCTTACGATGCCTTCCTGGCCTCCGAGTCGCTCATCAAGCAGATTCCCCGTCTGCTTGGCCCTGGCTTGAACAAGGCCGGCAAGTTCCCTGCCCTGCTGTCTCATCAGGAGTCCATGATCGGCAAGATCGAGGAGGTCAAGTCGACCATCAAGTTCCAGATGAAGAAGGTGCTGTGCCTGTCCGTCGCCGTTGGCCATGTGGGCATGAAGTCCGATGAGCTGGCCCAGAACGTCAACCTGTCGATCAACTTCTTGGTGTCGCTGCTGAAGAAGAACTGGCAGAACGTGCGCTCCCTGCACGTGAAGTCCTCCATGGGCCCACCCCAGCGTCTCTACTAGATGCGGCTCTTTTTACATCTTACAATAAAGGAGAAGCTACATTTCAATAATGTAACTAAAAATGCTGTATTTTTATTAAGATTATGTTAGATTTCAGTGGAGCTTATGGTTCTAGCTAGGAAGTCTCGAACTCCGAGCGCCGAATTTGAATCGCTGTCTTCAGGCAGGGTGTCTCGTAGTGGCTCAGCCCGGAACTTTGACACGTCCACTGCGTTGCCCCACTCCAGCAGGTGTGGCTCGCTCAGTTCCTCCAGCAAATTGTGCAGCACCGCGGCCGCAGTGATAATGCAGGACGCTGTGTGAAAGCTGATGTCCAGTGGCTGGCTGAGGAAACTCCAGCGAGACATCAGGCGATGGAGAGCGCAGTCACTTAGCTCCTGTAGATGCTCGGCCACCTCGTTGAAGTCGTGCTCGTGTGGGGCAATTGGATCTACATATCGCTGCAGCAACCACGGACGCAGAGGGTAATTCTGGAAAACGGGGGCCAACACAAAGGCAGGAACTGACCGATCGTTGATGCGGAATTTGGGCAGGGTCGAAAGGTTATTGGGTGCGTGGGAGAACATAGGCACCAGTGCCGCCCGGATCCCGCATCCCAGTTGCAGCTCCCTGAAGAGCATGCGATCGTCCAACAGATACTCCATGCGCAGCACCGAACCGGCGGTTGAGTGCTTACCGTCAGCAACATTGGCTCTTATAGGAATGCAACAGACTCCCAGGACTCCGACCAGGGCTGGTGGCATGTTGCTTTCCCGCTGAAATCCCTCCGCCACACCGTTGCAGTCGACTGGATTCTGAGGCAGCTGACGCAGCGCACGTCCCAATGTCGACATGACGGCGTTGCAGAAGACCTTCAGGCACTTGATCGTCCGTGGCCGGGGCACGGAGAAACGCTCGGCAATCAGGGAGAGACGCTCTCCGCCAGCCAGGAAGTAAAGGGCCAGTGCCACACATTTTTCAGGCGAGATGGTTGGCGTTTTGCGTGTCAGTTCCTCGGCTATCTTGAGAGTGGGCGCCAACTGCTTGCATAGCGTTTCAAAGGTGCCGCGTGACACATGGAGGGTGCTCAGGAACTCCAATTCGCTCAGCTCGGGAATCACGTCCTCGAAGAACCGGGTATCGAATACCGGTAAGTCCGTCGTTATGACCAGCTCCTCCGTCCCGCTGGCCTCGGACTCCTCCTCATCATCGGAGTCGGCTTGCTTCAGGCGCATCATGGCAAACATTTGCAGGTAGCTGGAGTGCATCTCGATCATCTGTTGCATGAAAAAGGAACGCATCATCTTCATTCGTCGCCTTCTTCTCTGCTGGGCCCTGCGACGCAAGGTGACCACGGTGGACTGGACATGATGCAGGTGACTACGAATCAGCTTCGCTATTTTCTCCTTGCGACTCTGCAGGTCCGCGCTGGCCACTTGGCCCTGGTTGTTTCTTAACTTTGCCAGGGCACTGAGTAAGTTTTTGTTTATTAATTCCAATTCCTCGTCCATGTTTCTTAATACTATTAGTGGTGGCAAAGCATCGATTGCAGTGTCGATAACAGCAATCGAATGTCGTTGGGCTTAAAAGGTTTTCCGGCTGGGGTCGGAAATTAAGTTCTGAATACATATAAAAATAATTTTGAAACTATACCTTTATCCATGTTTTTATTCTGATTATACTTATATCATCTGTTTAATATTAATTATTCGGGTTTAAATGCACCCAAACATGTTTCAAGACGCATCTGTCACTGTTCACTGTTTCTTTTGCAAAAATTCTTTCTATCATTTATTATTTATTTTTTAACTGTTTATAAAACAAGGTATTTTTTTTAAGAATATAAAGTATCAAGCTTCGGCTAGGTTAATATCAAGTTTGAATCCCAATCCATTGAAATTTGGCGACTTCTTTGCAACAATTATCACGTTATTATACGCTATGGTAAAGTCATCCGGCCTGGTGGATCCACATAAGGTTTTAACAGGTTTAACCTCAACAGCATTGACAGTATAAAATCGTATATTGTCCAGATTGCAGTTATTCTCCGAGCCCATATCAAATACTGCCAAGGCAACAACAAAATAAATACATTTTAAGAGATTTAAATTATTTGATTTTTTCCCACCTGAGAAGCTAAAACGCAGGTTACCGCCTGGTGGCACTGACACAGTCCAAGAGCATAGCGAACTATTGCGACCTTCGTATGAGGGATTTTCCACATGGCTCCCCGTTGAACCATGCACAGCCAAGTCGCCACCACAGCCGCTGGGGAAATTGTTGCTGGTGGAGAAGTAGAAGAACCTAAGGGTTCCCACGCCCACACTGTCGAGGCGAAGTTCATTGGTTGTCGTAATCCGGCCTACGGTTTCCCATTGAGTGTTCCTGGTGGTAAAAATAGTCTTGTTGGTCTTAAGGTCCGTGACCTGAGAGAAGATAAATTTATGATTACTATTAATTTAATTTAATAACATTAGGGTTTTACTTACGTTGAAGATATTCCCATTATCGGTTTCGAACAGCACAGACAGGACGTAAAGGGTTATACTGTAACCTTCTGGCACTCGAATATACTCTGTGCAGTTGGCTAGGGAGTCGGCCTCAATGATCTGGGTCAGGTCGGTGTAGTTTCGATTGCAGGCTAACCAAGTGGAGAAAATATATAATTGCTAGTTATAAAAGAGGGCTCAGAAATACTTACTTGGCTTGCGACGGAAAACCACTTCAAACCCTGTAAACTCGTTGAACGCCGAGCTGTGGAAAGTAAGTTCTAACTTGTCACGTCCTCTGATATCCTTAATCATTTTATAGCTTTGGTTATAGTGACCGCAGAAGTCTTGAGGGTAAGCCACTGAAAATGACTGTAAAATAATAGTAATATATATTATATAGCGTTTAAAGAAGGAAAGGGGTTCAATCTCACAGATATTTTAGCCAGGCGCAAGTAATCCTCGCACTTTCCCGTCCGTTGCGATACTTCAGGGAGATTGAGATCCTTTAATTCGAATTCCACGTCTCCTTCGGCCCTGATGGTCCAAGTGCACTGAATACTGCCCTCATATCCCTTTGTGGCATTATCATACTTCAGTCCCAACGAGATACTCTGTGGGAAGATGAGAACCGAATGTAGGGGATAAATAACCCAGCTAACCTGGCAAATGCCATTCTCACCTCATTCAAGCGCATGTCGTACTCCGTCTGACCGCAGACCGTGGTTTCCATTTGGAGGATCAGCTCGAAGCTGAGATTTCTGGACCGCATTGCCGTAGCGCTAAGCTGGATGAGCATGTCCGAGTAAGAGCTAAATACCTTTGTCCGGTTCGAGTCCAAAGCATAGAACTTGCCCAGACTATGGCTTTCGACGGCCTTACTGTCGCGGATCTCCACGTAGCTGCAGGTGCGGCAGGTGTCATTGTTTAGTTGCAGTTTTCGGAGCTCTACAGACAGCCGTTGGTCCGCCGGAACATTGGCTCGGAAGTGGCAGAGTAACGTTTCGCTGGCATTGATCCTGAACGAGCGCATCAGATTCATCCGGGGCACGGACTGGTCCAAAGCCACTTGCTCGTTGCAGTTCGGCGTGAAGCGTACGCTGGCCAGGAAACCTCTATGGCTGTTGGAACTGTCCGTGGCGAGGACAACCAGTGCCTCGTTGCTGTCCACCATGATAGTGGGTGGGTCGGTCTGATTGCCGCACAGCTGCTGCTGCATCTGCTCCTGGGTGGCCGTTGAGCCACGGTAAATAGTCAAACTGTCAAAGTTGCAGGTTTGGCTCCTTTCCATGTCGAAGTATTTGAACTCAAACACAATGGCGTGCTGCGGCGGCGCCGTAATCCGCCACTTGCACTTCAGGTTGTGCGCATATCTGCCGGATGCTTCATCATCTTGCGGGGGACGCAGGGAGAAGGGCTCAGTGTGGTTGCCACCGCATCCTATAAGCTGGTAATGCAGCTGGAACCATCGCGTTGCAGTTGAGAAAAACTGTAGACGCACTCTTCCGCGGCCATTCACCTCGAATTCCGGACAGAACCTGCCAATGCTCTCCTCCTGATCCTGAGCGCCGCGCCTGTAGGCCTCAAAGTAGGACTTGGTGCAGATAAACTCGGTCCATGGACGCCCGGTGGTCTTCACACTCACCGCCAGTTGGTGGTCGTCGCTCGAAAGGAACACGTAGCTACAATTTAGCCTCTGACCGCGCGCGGCCGTCCAGGTGGGACTGCCGATAGTCTGCTGCTTGGCTCTGGCCTGCACTGTGATATCGCAGCTTGGGGAGACGGTGAAACTAAATCCGTCACCCGTTACGTTGGCATTCGTACGGAATATGACGCGCATCCTGGAGGACGGTATTAGTATGTCGGCTGGCACCTGCCGGCCACAGAGGCTGGCCACCTCGACAAATGATGCTGCGTCCCGATCGTAGCGCTCCACAGTCAAGCGGTCGTTCGAGCAGTTGGGAGATGTTTCGATGAAGAAACGATCCTGGAACTGCATTCTTTGGGACAGCCCTTCTCTGGTGGAAAACTCCCAGATGCGCTCCATGTTGTTTACGTAATCTGTGCTCTGAATCGTAACCGGTGGCGATGGTCGCTGGTCAAGGCGAACTACATTACCGCTCGATGTGGATCTCCGCACTTGCAAGGTGAAGGATGTTTTTTGCCGCAGAACTCTGCGATCTGCATGGTATATGATTTTGGTAAATACTCGCTCCAGGAGCGTGGCATTCATAGCCATGCCCCGACAGAGGCGTGCCACCTCTTTGTTCCCGCTGAAGATCACAAGATACTCGCGATCGCAGCTGTCGGTAAGGGTTATATTTCCATCGATCACATAACCGTGGCTCTTCCTGAGCATCCACAGACACTCCAGTTCACCGTAATCATCATCAATCACAGCGAGTAGATCGGGTGACTGAATCACTAGCCCCTCAGATGCCTCCAGACTTCCACCACAATTGTGGCGTCGATAAGTGGCGCGGAAGCGTTGCAGCTTGACGAAGTGACTCTTCAGGAGCGTCACACGTCCCGCCGTGGTGGCTATAGATACATAGCTATTGGTGACATTGGCATACATAGGCACGAGCGTACCAGCCCGGACGCCATCTCTGAGCACAACTGCTGGACCGCCAATGGTTTGGAATAAATACTCCGCCACCTTAAAGGTGAGCGTAGTGTCTGGAGGGCTCGTGAAGTGGACACTGCAATAAAAGCCGGTCAGTTGGGCGAGGGATTGGATGGACAATGATCCTGAGGCCTGGTCTCCGATATTGGGCGGGCAGATGGAGGGATCACTGGAACTGTAGCGTGCCCTTAATGCGGTAGCTCTAAAATCCAACTGGTTGCTCATCACCGTTACGAGCATAAAGTTGTCCGTGGACTCGATAATGCCGCTGCCATTGTAGCTGTCTATCCGGAACTCGGTGATCTTGGAGAGCGAGTTTGCGTCGTTGTAGAAGGAAAAGTGTGGCATGTTCGTCAAACGACTGCGTTCTCTTGGAGTTCTGCAACGTATTTTAGATATATAAGAAAATGATTTCATTTATCGTAACTCATCACTCACCTGGCTGTGTCGTTAGAGTTGGCAAGCCGCATATCCGCCAAATTGAGAAGCTCCAGCCTCACTCGCTGACCCTTGGGAACGTTGATGGTCCAGCGACAGAATCTCAGCCAGGTCGAGGCTGCCATGGGGGAAATCTCTAGGTTTCCTGAGGCTCCGTTCACATCCCGAGAGCATGTTCCCACCGATCGCTTGTACTGCAACTTGAATCCCCGGAAGTTGTTCACGTTTTGTATTGTCACAAAGTTAATAGCCGCATCGTTTGTATTTAGGGTAACGATCATGGGCGTGACTGTACTTCCGTCCAGGATCATTAGCTCTCGTTCGGCATTGGCCATGTCCAGGATTTCGAGACGATCGCTGGTGCTTTTCGATGATGTTCCATTCGAATCAAACGGCAAGTGTAGATCGGTGATGTTCAACTCGATGTACGTGTCCTTGGGCATCCGGATTCTGTACAGGCACTCCGACGGCTTGGGATAGCCACCCAGAGCCGGATAGTGCTCGGAACTGATTGAGTCCGAGTAGGCACTGAACTGGCCACCACAGGTACTCAGGGAGACGTTTAGTCTGAAGCCTCCGTGGGGTTCGCTGAGCTGCGACGTGTAGTGCACCAACAGTAGGCTGCCCGAGCTCCGTAATGTGCTCTGAAGCTTGCGGCACGTGCGTTTCAGGAACTTGGACATTGTGGTGGATCCATCGTAGAATTCCACGTTCTCCTTGTCGCAGTGTCGCAGACTCAGCTCAAAGGGGTCCTCGAAGTTGGCGGCAATAGTTTCTCCCGGCGGTGCCATCACCAACCACGTGCAGTCCGCATAAGGATGCGGCAGATGCGGATAACCGGGCGAGGTGATTACAAACGATGGAGCCTGCTGGGTCAGCTTGATCTCACCATCGCAATCGCTGAACTCCCGATACGTGAGAGACCAAAGGTCACCGGCCAGCACACCCGGGGGCCTGTTGGCGACGTATTTGACGTAGGCATGCGAGCCACTTGTTCGGAATGATTTCTTCTGAAAGCCCGGTCGGTTACAAAACTTTCCGTGATCCAGCAAGGGCGCATGATCGTCAAATCCATCGTAGATGAGGCCGTAATACGGACATGGCTGCAGGTTACTAATTGCTCTTGCATACTCGATGCTTATGTCTATTTTTCGGCCAGGCCGAACCTCTATGTGCCAGGCGCAGTCCACGAACCTTGTCTGCATCGGAATGGTGCCAACCTTCCCTGTCATGTTCGAGCCACATTCTGTATGGAGAACTGCCTGGAAGCCAGTTTGGTTGAGGGAAATATCGCTCCGGAATTCTATCCTGAGATTTGGAGTACCATGGATTCGGGGCTGCAAATGTCCCTTCTTACAAATCTTCAGCTCTTCGGTCCAGTGGCTAAGGTCAGGGGAACTTAGTATTTTCACATAGTCGGCGAAGCATTCGGGAAAGTCCTCCAGGTCAGCGGCGTACATAAGTGTGGAAATATGCATTGACGGATCCTCCGGCTGGAAGGTCCATTGGCAATTTAGATTTGGTGGGTAGCCGGACGGATAACCCTCCGATCTTATCACCTCACGCGAGGCCGGGGCCAATTTATACACCTTTGTGCACTCACGGGTAGTCAAGGTTTCGTTGCCTTTTACAAGTTGGCTGCCAAGGGCCTGCCACGTCAAACGGAATGGGCTGAGATCCGCATTTAGAGTCTTCAGGTAAATTACATTACTGCTGGAAGTGAAAGTCCAGGGACTGCTTTCGATTGAGACATCCAAGGCGTTATCATCGTATCCATCGAAGAGCTGGAAAATGTTACAATTACGATTTATAATGTATTTATAAATATATGAACTCATGAGCTGTAGGCCACAGCAGCCAATGCCCGCTTCTAAAGTTAGTTTTTTTGTTTTACACAACTAATTAGCATTAAATAAATAAATAAATATGTACTCATACTTACAGCCAGTCCAGAGATGTATTCTTCAAATTGGAGTACAACAACTTTCTCGCGGTCTGTGAATATCCTCCAGGTGAAGGGCTGATCATCGCCACTTATTAGTGGCGGTGACTCAATGGTTCCATTGGACTGCATTGTAACTTCCATGTTGTGCACTGGTAAGAATACGAGAACATCATTAACTCTCCGATAAATGGGGTTCCCCCTTACCGTAGCTCCACCGCAATTTGAAGCCTGCCGCTGTGTTGCCCGGTTTGCTACGGAACTTGATCCACAGCTGCGAGGTCACAACCAATGGGCTATCCGGCACTTCCTTGCTACAGTATAAGCCCAGTAGGGGGCCCAGAACACCGGAGCGTAGCTCCAGATAGTCTTCGTTGCAATGCTCCGAGGGTACAATGTCAATAGCCTCAAAATTAATTTCAAGGGCATTGCCTGGTCGCGTCTCCACGCGCCACACGCACTCCACGTTGGACGGATAGCTGTCCGGGTAGTTGGGAGACCCCAAACTGCCACGGGGAGAGGTGATGTTGCCGCCACATGTGTTCTCTAGATTGCCGTATTTTGCCTCCAGGAGAACTCCTTTGGTCAGGATGCGCACATTGGTGGCGGACACCAGGAAGTTGGCCATGTGTTCGGGGCACAACTTGGCAAGCAGCACCTGGTCATCGTCATTGAGTATCTGGACACCGTTCGTGGAATTCTGGGAGCCTAGTGAATCCTTCGAGCAATCCAGGTGGTTGATCCGCAGGCTGAGTTTGCTACCCGGCGGCACGGTTACTAACCAGCTACACTCCTCGTCCAGACGGGATCGCAGGTAACCCTCGCCGGCGGCAACTGGCCCACCACATTGGCGCTCGTAGTGCATGGCGAACCGACCCCAAGATCCGGCTTGGGCCTTGAACCGCACCCGCAGCTTCTGGCCGTGCACTATGCGGATCAAAGGCGGTCCATCTCCGCAGGCCTTCTCCAGGAAATGTTCCGTGCCGTCCTCTTCCAGCTTGGTGAGTTCCACAAAGCTGACGGAGCAGTTGACCGAGTCCGTGAGGTTGACTTGTTCGAACCAGAGTCGTATGCCATAGCTTTCAGAAACCTACGATAAAAGCTCTTTAGCTGAGATACAAGATGATCCTTAATACCTACTTGCACAATCCAAACGCACTCCGTGTTTGTGGAGAAGTTGGCGACGTTGCTGCTGTCCGGAACATCGTGGAATCCTGGAGATGTGAGCATACCGCTGCTGCTACTCATATAGCCACCACAATTGGCCGGCACCTGGACGAAGGAGGCTCTGAAGAACTTCCTCGACCGTACCGAGCTGCTTACAAAGCGCACGCGCAGCTCATTGCCAGGCGAGGTGAAGGTTTGCGTTTGCATCTCCTCGCGACAGCTTCGATATAGCTCCACCGAGGAGTTGTACCCAGCAGGGGCAGATACGGAGAGCACATCCGTGGGTCCGCACTCCCCCTGGGAGGCCTCAAAGTGGAGCTCGTGCAGCAGGAGACGGACTTGCATGCCCACCGTCACGGTGATGACCCAGTCGCAGTCCACATCTACGCTAAACGGGGCCTTTGGAGATTCCAATCTACCTCCGGTCGCATATAAATGCCCTCCACATCCTATGCGCTGGTACTCGGCCCGGAAGCCCTGCTCCTGGTCAGATGAATCGCTTTCGAAGCGCAGAAGCAACCGATTGCCAACACTCGTGATGGGGGCAATGCCGTCGTTTGTGCACAATTTTTGCTTACTAAGAACCTGGTCGTCCTGCATGTCCTGCAGCGTCACAAAGTCGAATAGGCATAAGCTGCTTCGAAGAGGCTCCAAGGAGAAGTGTGAGAACACGAGTCTCAGACGATCCGTACGGCCGCCGGTGCGTATGTCCCATTCGCAGTTGGCCATCGGTGGATAGTTCTCCGGAAAGTTGGGTGTCTCAATGGCTCCCTGCCAATTTTCAAGCCGGACATGGCATTCCGTTTGGTAGTTCAGCACGAAATCAGTGCCGTCCGGGTAGGCACTGCTCACATCGTAGCGGACGAGGACGCGATTACCGGTGGACAGTAGGGGCTGCGCCCCTGTCCCGTTGCAATGCAGCACCATGGGACTGCTGGCCGTGTTGGGGCCATCGAATATGCTCAGCTGCCCCAGGCAGAGGCGCATGTCATTGCTCTCCAGCTGCAGTCTCACCCGAGAACCCTGTGCCACTACAATCTGCCAGTCGCAGGCCAAGACACCACGATTGCCGGGCAACAAGTGGGGCGAATGGATGGCTCCGTTCTGTGAGGTAAGCTTGCCGCCACACCCGGCACCGATCTGCTGCCAGGTGAGAAGGAATCCCGGTCGCTCTATGCTACTGTCTGAAACGAACTTTAGGTGTATGACATTGCCATACGAGGGAATGCGGGGGGGAATTCGGCTACCGCAATAGCGCCCAATCAAGGGCGATGACCCCGAGTCCCCATTCCTGTGCAGGGAAAATAAGAGATGCGGATTAGGCGAAAGCTTGGAGCAAGGTGCTCACCTTATCTCCAGCCAGTCGGTTGAACAGCCCTCCTCATCGAATGGTTCTTCCAGTGTAAAGTTCTTCACCACCAATTCCAAGCGATGGCCTAAAGGTGCTCGAATGATCCACTCACAGCTCTCGGATTCTCCATATTCCTTGGGCCAATTCGGGGATTTTATATAGCCGAAGACATTTGTGAAAGTTCCACCACATTCTAAAAATGCAGATTGTACAGAATATAAATATACAAAAGTATATAAAAAATCTCTCACGCTTTAAAAATGTTTTCAAATATAGTTAAACGTATCTGTAAGATTTGATGCCATACTTTTTAACATCTTTTCAAAGGATATAAAATCCTCAACAGTTTCTGTGACATTAATCAGGAATAAGATATATTTTTGTACCTGTTGGAATTATGTCGAATTTGATTAAAAGCATTCCCATGGCGCGCTCTCTGATTAAGTTTACAGTCAGCAGATCTCCATCGAAGTATTCAGATAACCCAGACGAATAACTGTAAGGTATTGCATAAATGTATATTATCAAAAATTATAAGATAAGGATCCCTCAAAAAATGTTTTATAAGTATGAAATAAATAATTTCAAGTATCGAATTCAGGAATTTCAAGACCCAAGTAAATACATATATCTTAAGCATTATTAAACTACTCACCTATTTAGTAAGATTCCTGGGCTTGTGCTGTTATCATATATCTCAATATGGAAAGAGGGAAACATAGCTGAGAGGGATATTTTTTTCCTACCGGGGAAATCAATGTACCACTGGCAGAATGTACTCCGTACACGTTTTAGGTAAAGTTTGCCTGGGACATTAAGGAATCCTTCGCAGCCGGTGGACAAATATGTGTATTCCACATGCATACCACGGCCGCTACTCGATCCGTGGAAGACCAGACTGGCCCGATTGTAGTGGGAAACCAGCACTAGGTTATCGGTGGACTTCACAATATGTCTCTTCTCATCTTTGCCCAAATACACCTGAAATATTAGTACTTTATTGAAGTTAATCAGTTTGGAAGCTGAAGCGGCTCCGTATTACGTCCAGGTAGCTCGTTTCCTTATCGTCGTTGCCATTGCCCAGGGACAGATCTGTGATGTTAATTTGAATCACGCCATCATTTCCGGTTATGTTGTAGGTACAGGTCATGTCTCCGAGATAGGAACGTGGATAGTTGGGAGTTGAGAAGGAGCCGTAGGGATCACCAAAGGTACCCGTGCACACTGGAAACGAGTTGTAATTTGTTAATTAATATATATTCAGATATTGATTCATAAAACACGCATTTCCTACCTCTACTATAGCTCAACTCGAAACTTTTTTTCAAAGACAGGCCACTCAGTGCGTATTCATAGCGCACCAGGACCTTATTTCTCTCGGAGATCAGCGGTACGAGCTCACTGGGCTCTGGTCGGCCACAGATTCGTTGCATTAGGGGTGAATCCGTGGAGTCACCGTCAAAGATTTCGATCTTCTGGAGTCTACAACTTTCCGACTGAAAAAGATTCACCTGATCCAGCACTAGCTTCACCTGGGTAAGTTTTGGCTGCTCGATTAGGTAGAGGCATACCTCGGCGTTCATGTGCCCACTGATATGGCCGCGTGGCTCCGTGAAGACGCCCCCGCAGCCTGGTTGGCCCGCCACCACCTCGTAGTGCACCTGGAAGGAGCTATCTGAGCGGAAGTCGTCCGTATGCAGCTCCAGGAGCACGCTGTTCGAGGAACTATACAGTGGCTCCGGCTTGACGGACTTGCAAGCCCGGAGTAGTTGGCGATCCGAATCGTATACGGTTACGGAATCTTGGCTGCAGTTTAACGCCGCGGCATCGCTGCTGCCCAGGGTGATGTCGTAGAAGCGGAGGAGCAGACGGGTGCCAAAAGCCGACGTCAGCTGCCACCGACAGTCGAGTCCGGATCGGGCCTGACCAGGATACCCCGGAGATCGTAGGATTCCAGTCTGACCCAGTGTCAGATCGGCTAGGATCTCACCGCAGGAGAACGGTAGCGAGTTCCAGATGACGTGAAAGCCCTTTCCCTGGGTCTCGTTGTCGGAACGGAACCAAAAGAATGCCTGTTCCTGGGTGGTGATCACGTTTCCATTGCCCAACGGCAGTTGCGATCCGCAGAACCGACCGATCATCCGCGAGGCTATTGAGTAGCCGTCGTGAAGCTGCAGGAAATCCGCGGAGCAGTCCGTGCTGTTCTGCAGCTCGAACTGGGTGAAGGTCAGGTTGAGAACTTGGCCCTGAGTGGTGCGTATGATGAAGGGGCAGCGCTCGTCCGCCTGGTACTCGGCTTCGGCGCTGTTTTGTGGAAAGTGGAGTTGACCCACAGGCCCACGGATTGTGGATCCGCAGAAGAACCGCTCATGGGCGCAGCGGGTGCCGGTGAAGCCGGCTGGGCAGTGGCACTGGTACAGGTTATTCGGCAGCAGGCGGCAGCTGCCACCGTTCAGACACGGACTCGGGTGGCAGATGTCCGATGAGTTGCACAGAGCGCCCGTGTATCCTGGCTGACAAATGCAGGTGGTTCCCCTGCCACTCTGCACGCAGGTCCCGTTGTTCTGACACGGATGCTGGTCGCATAGCTCACGGCTCGGATCCTTGGTACACCCATCGGTGCCGTATCCATGGCCGAAGCTGCCCAAAGGACAGGTGCATACAACCGTGCCGGAAATTAGTTCGCACTTGGCCAGCGGATGGCAAATATCCTCCTGGTCGCAGGAGTTCGAATCATCAGCCGTACAGCTGCGTCCATCGCCCCTCCAACCCGGTGGACAGCGGCCACAGCGATGGGAGCCCTCTGTGTTAAGGCAGGCAACCCTCGGCTGCAAGCTACAGCCACCGTTATCCTCACCGGCGCACTCGTCCACATCGCGGCAGAAGCGTCCGTCGCCCGTGTAGCCGCTGGGACAGGGGCCGCATCGATAGCTTCCCGGTAGATTGATGCACAGATCGTGGCAGGGATTCACGCTCGGCGCACACTCGTCCACATCCCGTGTGCAGGGACTGGCACTCGGCGACGTCATATTCGTATCCGCCCACGTCCAGCCCTGATCGCAGACGCACACATAGCCGGCGGCGCTGCCCGTTTGGATGCAGGTTCCATGCTCTCCACACAGTTCCTTGGATCCACTACCGAAACAGGAGTTCTGCCGTAGTCGGCAGTGTTCTCCGGAGAAGCCATTACGACAGACACAACTGGAAAAGGTAGGAGAAGAATTTGAGTACATCATTTGTGATTGGTGGCTCCTTCTCTACTTACCGATAGCCGCCGGGAGTGTTTATGCACTGGCCATTGTTCAGGCAGCCGGCTAGATCTGTGCCAGCCAGGGTGAAGCATTCATTTACATCTTCCTCACAAGTGGGACCCTAAAATGAGAGTTGGAAAATAGTGGCAACTTTCTGATTCAGGTCCCAATCTCCCACACGCAATCCATGTAAAAATACGCCCACAATATGCGGCGAGAAGACGCCCCCGCGGCTGCTCACTCACTTGCCAGGCGGCCGGACACTCGCACTGGAATCCATTGTATGCATCGTGGCAGAGTCCACCGTTTTGACAGGGACTCGAGCGACACTCGTCCTTGGCCAGGTTGGCCGCGATGGTGCGCAGGATGCCCGAAACCCGCTCCACGCGCTGCAGCTGCCGGCGTAGGAGGCGTTGGTTTAGACCGCTCCTTCGCGTCGAATTTCTCGCATTGGACACACGTCGCTCTATCTTCGTAAATCTGCGCTTCACATCCCTAAACTGGTCCTTAACAACGTCCATCGAGAGGGGTTCCCTTTTAGCCGCCGCCTGGCGATCGGCCACGATTCTTTGGCGCCGTCTCAGCAATGTCAGCATATCTACATCGTTGATCATCACGGTAGCCGCTTCGCCCATTAGACGCAGCGTCACATTGCGATCTCTTTCTGCCACCAGGAATACATTATCATTTGATTCTTTCCCTAAATGGGCACGAGACTCCTCGGTGTCATCCGGGGATCCTTTGGCGGAGAGGATTTGCAAGCACAACACGAGCACTGCACAACTGGATAACTTAAGCTGTAGTTTTCCCATTTTTATTCATTTTTTGGTTGCACAAATTATTTTAAATTATTAATTTAAAATTCTATTTTTTACTGAGAGATTATCACAACACAGAGTTCTTTGGGAAGGCCGAAAAAGGGTTGGAGCCACACGACGACAGACAATATCCACGGAAACTGGCCGCAGGCAGCACTGCAACTCCGGTTTTATACCAGCGAAAAGTGGGCGTCTCCGATAATAATATAGTGAAAAGATATGGAACATTATTTCTATTGGTAAATGGGAATTTTAGCAAAAAGAAGAGAGATATTTCGGTTGTTCCTTATCTTTTTTGCATTGAATATCATATTAATTTTAGTCGTGGAACCTTTGATACTTTTATTTTAATTTATTTATATTGATGGGAAATATTTGTACCAAAAACTACATATTTTTTTAATTATTATTTTGTTGTTTTTAAAGCTTTAAATAGCTAAGTTGGGTCTCTAAGTAGCTTTCTTTTATTAGCTCTCGATCGATCCAGATCTATTGACCCCCTATGCCTAAGCCTATATGTATATACCGATCGAGCACTACTGATAAGAACGTCACCGCAATCTTCTAGCTAAAGGCTATTAAACATTAAAACAACGAGTTTCGTTGGCTTCGCTGTATATATTTTTGTTAATAATTTCGGACGCTAAATTTCGGGAGGTTCTATGGTGTAATGGTTAGCACTCTGGACTTTGAATCCAGCGATCCGAGTTCAAATCTCGGTAGAACCTGTAAAACTTTAAGGGAGTTTTTATTTTGATTTTTCCTTAAAAGGTTGATATTTAAATAAGAGATAGTAAATTATTTAGATAGGTATATTTTGTTTGTAATTTTAATTTTGTAAGTTGGTTTCTAGTTATTATTAATATTTATAGTTATAAATTAATATTATTTTTAAGCCTTATCTGCATGTAATCTTGTGAATACAGCTTTAAATCAAGTGAAATCAAAGCCCAATGACAATGACCTTGGGAGCAATTTGCACAACAGTGCTTAGCACAAGCACGAATATTCATTCAGCATAATGTGGGAGCATGGAAGATAAACAGATACATTTGTATCTAACTATCTGGGCATGTGTATTTTTTGCTTAGATCCTAAGTAAATGCGCCGCCATGACAACGAGAGAGTGAAAGCGAATTAAATCAATTTAGTTATAATGAAAGCCAGCCGTTGGTAGTCGGTTATATACTATATAAGTATATATAGATATATATAAACTATTTATAAAAGCAAAAATCAGCTGCTTGGCTGCCGTTTGCAGTGCGAGCCCCCAACTAGGGGAACTTGCTCTCCATGCTCGGCTACGGTGCTCAGTCACGAACCAGTCGCCGAACGCATCTGGACACCAGCCAGTCAGCTCGTCAATCTGTCGGTCCTCTATAATAAGACAAAACATCCGAGGCATTATGTCAATTTTCTCAAAAATGTTGCTCTTCCGAGCGGGTAAGTCATAAATATATTTCAATAGGCTAGCCATAAACCGTGTGTTTTTCGGAAACACTAAATACAAATTGTTTTAATATATTTAATGCTATGTTGTTTACTAAAACCTCATTAAATAAACTAGCTTTCCCTACAGACTAAAAGATATTTCCTAAAAACATCTAGATATCTAAAGAACTTAGATTTAGAGATCTAACCTATTGAAAAGTTTTTAAATAATTAACGCAAACCACTTCCAGCTGGTGGACGTCATTATAGCGCTGCTGCCCAGTCTCAACTCCGGGATATATTAAGCACTCAACTGGCAGGGATTAAGGAAGCGGGCACCTTCAAGGCAGAGCGCATTATCACCTCCTCACAGAGCACCCAGATCACAGTTCAAGGCAGCGACAAGAAGATACTCAACTTTTGTGCCAACAATTATCTTGGACTGGCGGTAGGGGAATCACTTACACACTTACCCTTTACTCCACTAAGTTCCTTGTTCCCACACAGAACAACCCGGAAATTGTGGAGCATAGCCAGAAGCTGCTGGATCAGTATGGCGCCGGGCTCAGCTCGGTGCGTTTCATCTGCGGCACTCAGGATATACACAAGGAGCTGGAGCAAAAGATCGCCAAGTTCCATGGACGCGAAGATACCATCCTGTATGCCTCCTGCTTTGACGCCAATGCCGGAATCTTCGAAGCCATTCTCACGCCAGAGGATGCGGTGTTCTCCGATGAACTGAACCACGCCTCGATCATAGACGGCATTCGGTTGTGCAAGGCCAAGAAGCAGCGCTACAAGCACCGGGATTTGGCCGACTTGGAGCAGCAGCTGAAGGGCAGCGATGCTCGGCTCAAGCTCATTGCCACCGATGGTGTCTTCTCGATGGACGGCAACATTGCTCCTCTGGCCCGTATCGTCGAGCTGGCAAAGAAGTATGATGCCTTGGTGTTTGTGGACGAATGCCACGCCACTGGTTTCTTTGGGGCCACGGGACGCGGCACTGAGGAGTATGCTGACGTCATGGGCGAAGTGGATATCATTAACTCGACGCTGGGAAAGGCCCTGGGCGGTGCCTCCGGTGGATACACAACGGGTCCCGCCGAACTCATCACGTTCCTCCGCCAAAAGTCCAGGCCGTACTTGTTCTCCAACACCTTGCCGCCAGCGGTGGTGGCCGTTGGCCTTAAGGTCATGGACATGCTGCTGAAGTCCAGTGAGCTCACCCAGCGCGTCCAGAGCAACACGCAGCGCTTCCGCGAGGCCATGACCAAGGCGGGATTCACCATAGCCGGTGAAAACCATCCAATATGCCCCGTGATGCTGGGCGATGCTCGTCTCGCTTCGAAGTTTGCTGACGAGATGCTAGGTGAAGCCATAGTAACCCTGTTAATATTTGTAGCACTTCTTGATCCTTGAGTTCACTTTCAGGTCGTGGCATTTACGTCATAGGGTTCAACTACCCAGTGGTGCCTCAGGGCAAGGCTCGCATCCGTGTCCAAATCTCGGCTGCCCATACCGAGGCGGAAATCGATCGGGCCATCGCAGCCTTCATTGAAGTGGGTCGCTCTCTGAAGGTTATCCAGTAGGATGAAGGATATGCTATCCTAGTATCAAACCTTGCATTTATAAATTATGTTTAAAAAAAATAAGCTGCATTTGTAAAGAAAATAATGAGAAACTACTAATTACCATTAAAATATCTATAAAAGTTGTAAGGATATACAAGAACAACTTAACCCCCACTTAAATCAGTCTTAAATCTTCGTGTTTATGGAGTTGCTTTATTTGGTTCATAAGTTTAACTAAGGATCATTTACTATGTAAATATAGAGACTGTTGCAGTTGCGTTTAACTTAAGCTTAGATTGCACAGTAGAAGGACTGGCCCTGGCCGGTAAATGCACGTGTAATGAACTAAACCGAGCACGAAACATGTCATGGAAATGTGTCCATGGTTTTGAAATCATTTAAAATTGTATCACCGGAACAAAGCTACGAAAAGTAATAACTTACAGTAGAAATATGACAACTTTACAATGGAATTTGGACCTAAAAACTCCGCTGCATACTTATAAACACACTTTTAAGCGATTTCAAAACCACAGCTATTTCTGTGGCACTCCTAAAATCAATAACAAGTAATTAGAGTCGAGTAACAAATAATAAAAAAACAATATAAACAATTAAGGAAGGTCATTAACTAAAATGGAATTGATGGTTGGTTCAATGGAAATGCCAGTGTCTTGAGTTGGCTAAAAACATAAAAGGAAACTTACGAAGCTTGAAGTGTGGAGTGAAGATTGGGCTAGGGGTGTACTGTCGAGGTGTACGCATTGCGATGACTATGAATACTTTGGTTAGTGCTGTGTGTTCGCATGAGATTGGTTAGCTTTAGTTAATAATTCGATTCGAGTCGTTTCAAAGTTTGGGACTATTATTTGTTGACCAGGCCGCGAGCCTTGGGATACGCTGAGGCTGGCTTCTTGGACGCCGCAGCCGCCACACGGCCCGTGGGCGGACGTCGGTTGGAGTCGAGATTAGACCCGGCACTCGGCAGTCCTCGACTGGACTTGATGTTCCGCACATTGGGCATGGAGCTGCCGATAGCTGCTGGGCCAACTCCAGATCCTGCTCCTGCAGCCGACGTTCCCTTAGCATTCGCATTGATTATGTTCTCCAAGCGACTGCGCAGCGAGTTCGTGTGCGAGTCCACAATGTCGATGTCATCGCCACCCGTCTGCATCGCCTGGGCGAGCACCGCCTGCAGGGAGGCAGACACCTTGGGCGTACGATACTCCTGGGTGGTGCGGCAGGGCATCTCCAGCTCGTAGTTGACGATATTCTCGCTCTTGAAGCGAAGGGAGCTGGGTGCATTCGACTTGGCCTCCTGCAGGGCATGCTCAGAGATGGGCCTCCGGCGCTGTGGATGCGACACTGGACGCTTGCTGCTGAACTTGCCATCGCCGCCGGGGGGCATGGGCAGAGCCATCGAGGAGAATTTCCACTCCTCCTGCTCCTCGTCGTACTTGGCCTGTGTGTACAGGCGCTGCTTCACCTCGATGGGCACAAAGTTGTCAATGATCAGCAGCTGACGCTTCAGCTCCTTCACCAGCTCGTTCTGGGCCATCTCCAGTTCTCTGAGGTCCTGGTTGTGGTCGGACTTGCAGTCGTTCAGCTCCTGCTGCAGGGCCAAGTACTTGGCGTAGCACTTGGACAGTTTGCGCTTCTTCAGCTCCACCTCCTGCTCGAGGGAGACGTTTCGCTCGCGTATCTCCAGAGTGGTTTCCTCCTGCAGCTCCAGCTGCTGCTGAATCTCAATCTCACGCTTCTTGCGCTCCGCGATCTCCACCAGCTTCTTCTCCAGCTCGATCTGCCTCTCACTGTACGTGTCCAGCAAGTTCTTACCTCCGCGAACCAGCTGGCCCTCCAGCTCGGCCAACTTGGCAGCCAGTTTAGAGTTCTCCACCCGCTCCCGTTCCAGTTCCTCATTGGACTTGGCCACTTCGGCCTCGTTCTCCTTGTCGGACTCGGACTCGGCTCCATCGAGATCGCTCTCCTCCTCCACCGGCTGCTCTATGGTAGATGCCTTCAGGGAGCCGGTCATTTCCTTGGCCACGATCTCCTTCTTCGGCTTCTTGGTGCGTTTCTTCGGCTCGCTTCTTCTGGTCTGTTGCTGTTGCTGCGGTGCGATCAGTCGCTTGAGACGCTCGATCTCCGCCTGGTACTCCTTCAGCTTGGCGTCCTGCGGATCCTCGTTCTTGATCGGCTGATTCTGGATGGACTTGGCGCGCGAGGCATAGCGCAGAGTGGTCAGCGTCTCATTGTAGTTGTAGTTCGAGGGCCCAATGTTGGCTATCATAATGGTCTTCGAGTTGCCGCCCAGCGAGTCCTGCAGCAGGCGGGTCAGCTTTGAGTCACGGTATGGAACATGAGGCGAACTCTCGGCCAGGGCGGAGATTACGTTGCCCAGCGAGGAGAGCGCCAGATTGATCTTGCTGGCCTCCTTCAATCGCTCCGCCGAGGCTCCCGTCTTCGACTGCCGCTCGCTGCCCGCCAGATCGATGAGGTTCAGCTTGCCCACCTTGATGGTGTTCGTCTCCGTGTCGCACATCTCGATTTTAATCATGAAAATGGCGTGGGATCTCGAGCTGTGCTCATTCATGTTGGTGAATCCCACAGTGCGATTCTTATTGCCCACCTGCATCACCCGGATCATGTCGTCGACGCTCTTGCAGTTGATCGCATGCAGGTTGGGCACGTACACGCCGGATCCCCGCTCCCGGACCTCCAGATTCTTGGAGTTGGGCTTAAGCAGATCCCGCAGCTCCTCCATGTAGATCTCCAGGTAGGAGACATCCACCAGGAACTGAAAGTTCTCCGTGCGATTGATGTGCAGCCAGATCTGCTCGAAAGTCCGAGGTATGATGCCCATTAGGTCGTCGTTGCCACGCACGCCCTCCATGGTGAATGTCTTGCCGGTGCCCGTTTGTCCATAGGCGAAAATGCAGCCGTTGAATCCCTCCAGCACGGAGCTGACCAGGGGAAAGACTACCTCGTGGTACAGCGTTGTTTGGTTGGCGCTCGCATCGTATGCCGCATCGTAGGTGAAGACCTTGCGCTGCTCCTTGTTGGCGTCGACCACATTCTGCAGCTCCACCACGCCCCGGTTCGGATAGACGTTGACCACCTCCGGCGAGCCCTCGGAACGCTCCCGATTGCTCATGGGCCGACACCGGACCACCACCTGGACGCATTCGTTCGGCGTCTGGCTGCCGGCGGTCCCGGGCCTCCTGCTCTTCGCACTCATTTCCGCTGATCCTTGCTTTGCCGTTGCTTTTTCTTTGTGCTCTTGTGACTAAGGCCGCTCCCCGCTGCCTTCGCCGCGCTGCTGCTCCACCTCCTGCTGCTGCTCCCCGCCTCTGATGGCCAGAAGTTGAGTAGCTGTGGCGACGGAAAACAAATGACGAATAAAATCAATAATTCCTTCCTGACGCAACCATCTGCGTTCGCCACTTGAGCAGCCGTGATTCACGCATCGCTGAAAGCCGCACTTAACGGTGGAGCAATGGGGCGAAGCGATTTGGCAATCTTCTATTTTACCTGTTATTTAAAGCCAATTACTTCACCTTGAAATCGCTTCTTTTTTTGTCTCAGCTGCGGGGTTTTAACAGTCGCAAGTGGTCAGTGTGGCCAGCTGCCGTTAGCTATGGAATAACGCCATAAGCATGGTAACACCAATAAAACCGCGCGCGATTTGAACAGATTATCCTACAAAATTAATTTATTCCTATTTAAATGTTGTTATTTTTTTACGGACTTATTAATTTATTTGCTTTCTATGTTTTCCAATGAAAGTAGTTCGGGTTTTTTAACCTTATCTCACGGTTTTTTTTGCCAAAAAACCTATCAAAAGCATAATTTTTTAATAGAACTACCATATTTTAAGTAAATTGTAATTGTTCAATTTTGTTCGTATTTTATGTATTTATTTACAAATCACGCTTACTGGCCTTTGATTTGCTTGAACCTGTTTCACCACGTTTACGTTTATTCAAGGGATTACGGGGATCGTAGGCATCATACCAATCGTCTCCTTTCTTATTAGCATCCTTGGCCAAGACCGGGGCAGTGCTGTTGAAATTCAAGGTGTGCGAGAGCCAGTCGTCGCCGATGATTTCCTGCTCGACCACCCTGTCGTCCAGATCTTTTGGTTCCGGTTCGCCATCATCAGAGCCGGACTTCTGCTTCAAGTTGTCAAGCTTAGTGCGGAATTTCGAGAGTAAACTCAATGTGAACTCCTCTCTGTTAAAAAACAACACATCTTTAAATTATATGTTAAACCATTAAGTAAATCCAAGTCAACCTTGACTGTCCTTTTGGCTGAAGTTTGGTCTTGGCAGTATACTTCTCCTTGGACTCTATAAAATCGCTAATGTAGTGATTTTCCTTAGCTCCCTTGATCTCCACTGGTTTTGTGACTTTTTCCTGACCATTTAGAAGTTTATCTTTTGTTTGCTTATCCTTTTGATATTCCTTTTTTAGCGATTCAATTTCCTCGCGAATCTTGGATCTAAAAAATTTAATATTATATAATATAATTAAAGAATTTATTGGACCTTACTTTTTCTCTGAGATTTTGCGACTTTCTTCTTGTTCGCGGGTCATGAGAACATCCTCTTCTCCCTCTGAATCAGTCTTTTCCACCACCGGCTTTGCCTTTTTTTCTGGGCGGCTCTTTGAACTCTTAGCCAACTTCATTTTGACAAGATTTGAACTTGAACTCTCAGGTAGAGCTTTGACATTATCCTCACGGCAATCGTCGGACAAACGTTCCTCGCTTTCAGCATGTTCGACTTTGGGAACTCTAATGGGTTCCTTGCTCAACTTGGGGTCATCGATGACGTCGTGCAGGGATTTGGCTTTGCCCGCGTTCTGCTTTACGTAAACGTTGGTCTCCTCTTCGTCATCCTCGGCTTCTTCTCCAAAGGAGAGCAGACCAAAGTTTCTGAAAAAAATATTAGAGAAGTAGGCTATAATAACCGGTAACAATTTTACATTCATTTCAGACAGAAAATGTAATGTAATTGGTTACAGTTCCGGTTAATTATTCTTAACAATTTTAGTTTCAGTTAATTCAATAGATATTAAATAATAAAGAAACCCCTTACTTGACTCCCTGTCTTTCCTTCTTGGCCTTTTTGCTCTTCGCAGACGGCTTGGCCAGGACTCGTGGAACAATGTCGTCGAAGGGATTGCTCAAAACCTCTGTGGAAACAATGCGGTGAGCGTGCATGGGCCGCTCCTGGTGGTCCACGATGTCTTCCTCTAGCTTGAGCATGTTGTAGATGGTGTCGCCGGTGACCTTGCCAAACAGTGTGTTCTTGTTCTGTAGCTCCGGAGTGGGCGCAAACGTGAAGAAGAACTGCGAGGCGTTGTCATCCTTGCCGGAGTTCGCCATGCCCACCAGGCCGCGTCGTGTGTACCGCAGACGCGAGTGGAACTCGTCTTTAAATGGATGTCCATAGATGGACTCACCGCCGGTGCCATCGCCATTCGGATCGCCTCCTTGAACTATGAATCCCTTGACCAGCCGGTGGAACTCGGTGTTTTTGTAGTATCCCTCCAGGCACAGCTGGACGAAGTTGCGGCACGCCTTTGGACACTCTCGCGCCCACAACTCGATGTCAATGTCGCCTACGGTGGTCTTCAGAAGCACCTTGCCCGATGTGGGCGGCTCTTGGATGTAAATATTGCTCATTTCTTCAGAATAACAAACAAAACCATTTACTAGAGATGGTGAAGCATTGATGGCACACACTATTCGATTCGATTTGTTCCATCGACACACTCGATTTTCAGTAAATCGATTTTTTTTACCAAAAATATAAATAAAACGATTCATTAAAATCAAAAATTCTTTACATACATAAAATGTGTAAATCAAGCTTGTATATTAAACAAATATTTTTAATTCTATGGTTCTTTATCTATGGATATTTGTGTTTTAGTGATAACTTTTGGCGTCCTTCAACTTTTTATGAATTCGGAAATATTTTCTATAGATATTTTCAATGCGATAAATCAATATATGTACATTTTTATGTTTTTCAAATGTACAATTAAATATAAGAAGATAAATATTTGACTTTTTACTTATTTCTTGCATGAGTTTTCTTTTACTTCACTTTTAATTTACTTTTTCGATTAAATCAATTCTGAAGATTTATATCGATGTATCGCATTGTAGAAAAACTCGATTAGTTGATTATGAATTGATTTTATTCCATCTATACTAAATAAAATACATTCGACACTGTCGAATCGACAGGTTTAGCGCTTGATCGTTTTTGCCGCTGTTGCAAAGTGTTAAGTTTGGTTGCAAGCTACAGCTCTATAAAGCAAGGTATGTACACATGTACACATTTAAGTAAATAATTTCAGATATACATATTTCACCAATTCCTAATAATATTTGAATATTTAATTCGGTGATCGGTTTTTCTGTTACTTAAAAAATGATAAGAAACTGCTTGTGAAATATTAAGTTTTAGAGCGAAAAGCAAAGCTTACCAAAAAAGTGCCAAAGACGCTTTAATTTGTTTTTTTTATTTAATATTACTGAACATACATATGTACATAATCGTGACTTATCTAACAAAA
>JAEIHY010019005.1:0-16439 GCA_018904565.1 Drosophila tsacasi
GTTCAAGAGTTATGATTATTGCAACCCCAAAGTATCTAAACTGCCACTGTGCGCCGGCAGAGCAAGCCATAGTAGCTTCGAAAACAAAAACACAGTCCAAAAAACAAGAAAAGAAGAGGTTCACAGCCAGAGAAAAGATAGACCGATGAAGCAGCAGCAGCAGAAGAAACGTGCATAGCCAGAAATTTTCTACTGTTACACACACATCATCGCCGCATCCAGAAAGCCAGAAACTGTTTCACGAAGAATTCTATGCTACTACTAAATAATTAAATAATTAATAATTGCCATCAAACAAATGCAACGGACCAACGCCATTTAAGTGATACAACAAAATATAATACAAATAAAAGTTTAAACAACAAAAGTGCTGTGATTTCCACTACAAAACAACAACAACAACCAACAAGCAACCAAGCAACAAGAAATGTTAATTTAAACTGCAACAACAACAAGAATTCAATGAGAAGAATATAAAATTCGAAGCAATCAGCAAAAAGCAAGCAGCAAAAACAAACAGCAAATTGTGATAAAGTAAATAATATATTAATTAATTAAACGTAAAGTGATACAAAAAAGCCGTCGGCGAAACGAGCAGCGAGAAGCGAACGAACATTCGTACGATATTCGATTCGATTTCGACTTTTCCAACGCAAAAACACACAGAAAAACCAATGAAAATGGATGTTATTCCCGTGCAAAGTATCTACGGCAGTGTTCTGGGATCAAACAAAAATAGAGGTAAGTTTTTTTTGGGAGAAGAAGCGAAGGTTCCAGAAAAATCTAGAGTTTTGTGAAAATATTCAACATTTTCAAAAGTTTTGAATATTTTTTAGAAACAGTTTTGAAAGTGGTTGTAATTTATTAAAAAGATTCTGGAAAGTGCTAGAATGTTCTTTAAAAAATTCAGTTCAGTTTTTTAAATTTCAATACTTCCTGATTTTTTCGGTATTTTATATTTCTTTTGCTCTTCGAAATCCTCTTGGTCAATTTCATCAGCCTTTTGGCAATTAAATTTGTAATTTACATTTACACAATAACAGAAAAAAAATACAAAAAATGCATAAAAAATCAATTTGCACTTACAAAAGAAAAATGTCATAAAAACAGGCAACAACACGGTCACGTACGCAAATTGCAACAACACAAAAAATTAAAATGTAAAAAAGTAAGCAACAAAAAATCGGAGCGCCCCCCCGGCAGCAATAAAAAATGATTTTTCGTTTTCTTTGCTTGGCTTTTATACACATATATTTTTTTTTTTGGGCTCTTTGCCCTCTGCCTCTTTCCACGCACTCTTTGTGTGTGTCTCTCTGTTCGTTCCGCTTTTATCTGGCGTTCGCTGTTGCCAAGCGGCTGTTGCTCATTGCCTTTTAGTTGTTTGTTTTTGCTTTCCGTATTTGATTCGTTATTTGGGATAAGAAGGGAAAGATGTTTACATTAGGTTGATGTACATTTTTACATGTTGACAGTTAGATTTAAACAAAAATATGCCTCAAAATAATTAATTGAGAATTCTAGCAAATAAATTATTTGATTTTAAAACTTTTACATTTAAATACATTTAAAAAATAAATCCCTTTGAATAGTTAGTTGAGAATTATAACAAAAAATTATTTTAAATATATTTTTTGTAATTTAACCCTTTACTTATACCAATTTTCCACCCATTTTTCTATTAACCCTTTTAGATTGGACCAGCACACTGACACGGCCGACAGTTACCGTGGAGAACGCCGCCTCTGTGGCCGTTATGCCCAAGAAGGCCAAGACTGCCACCAGCGGCAGCAGCAACAGCAGCAGCACCAGCAGCAACAGTATTAAGCACAAGCAGCCAGCGAGCAGTGGCAATGCGAGCGGCAGCAAGAAGACCAAGCCCAGCGGCAGCTACAACAGCAACTTCCTCTATGGCGACGAGGAGGAGGCAGTTAGCAGCAGCGGCAACAGCTACTATGCCCAGGCGGCCGCCTTCGACATGAAAGCCATTGAGGAGCTGTCGGAGCGACTGCTCGACGAGCTGAGGGCGGCCAAGTCGCGACATTTGACCTGCACAGAGGTGTCGCTACCATGTGATCTCACGCCGAGCGTGGCCCGGGAAATTCTCCGTGTGTCGGAGAAGGAGCCCTGCGGCATCCGCGGCTGCACCATTTACATTGAGTTCGAGGACGAGCCGAAGAACTCGCGTCGCATTGCCTCGATCAAGGTGGATCCCGACACGGTGTCCACCTTTGAGGTGTACCTAACACTGCGCCAGGATCATCGCGGCTGGACGTCGCTGCTGCCGCAGTTCATGAAGAGTCTGGCCCGCACGATCACCATCAGTCCGGAGTACACGATCACCAAGAATAAGCTGTATTCCGCTGATGGCTTGGGTGCCAGGCGCAGCTATAGCTTTGGCAGTCATGCCCATAGCCGGCCCAGTGCGGCCATTGCCACGCCCACCAACTAGGTGGTGCGACGCCGACGCCGCCGCCTCCTGTCCAGTCCAGAGGATGTCAGCGGAAGGAAAGAAAGAAAAAAAAACACCAACCCTGTGATGATCGAGAGCAGTAGTTTGTTGCCACTCGCCAGGAGCCAGCAACAACGAAGCAAGTATTCGAAGCCACCCCACCTACACACACACACACACACACAACACACACCACACACACATTAGGGTACGCCAACAACCACACTCTCATACTAATACTATATAGGGGACCGCCCAGGCCCAAGATTTTTGTAATTGTGACTCTCACCACCATTTTACTTAGATGCGTAGTGCTATAAACAAAAAAATAACTAGAGTTTTAAGTTGTTTCTCCTTTTTCAAAACAAAACGCAAAAGCAAGAAAAACAAAAAACGAAACGATAAGAAAAGAAAAAGAATATAGAAGAGGAGCGCGAGGAGTTTAAAAGAAAAAACCAACATGAAATTCAAAGACGGCAGCCCCACGAGCCAGGGGGATGGACTCCCAACCCCCAAACACTCGATTTTGGAGTCTCGCCGGTCGACAACTCATGAATATGTGATACTGTTTAAGATGCTAAGAGTCCTCCGGCCGGGGCGACCAATTCCGGCCCGAGGACGTTGATAAAATTACACACACCACACATTACACCACACACCACACACCACAAACACACCACACACACCACAGAACATCAGAAAAGATTCAATGTGAACAGATTTTTTTTTAAATTGTATGCTATATAGAGGTAATAAACAAACAAACAAACAAACAAACACAACAACAACAACTACAACAACAACACCACAAAACCAACAAACAAAACAAACTTGATCTTGGTAAATTTCAAATTTAACTTTAAAACTGAGAGAGGCCTCCCTCCATCTCGTCCCAGTGAGAGGAAGATGCCGAGGCGTGGATGAGAACACACGCTCCAATTTTAGTTAGACGCAGCTTGCTGCAATAAAATTTTTTAAATTATTAATTAATCTTAATTAAAACCAACAAATTTTAGGATTTTAACAAATTTTTATATATTATTAAATGTTTAGCGCGTACTACACACAAAATAAAACATACAAAAAGAAAAAAACAAAACAAAAAAATACAAAAGAAAATTCACCACAAAAAAAAAAAGATAAATAATATTAATTAAAAGAAGCGAGAGAATAAATTACAAGAAAATAAAAATCAAGCGTAATGTTTAAGGCAATGAAAATATCTCAGTAAATGTGAAAGCGTAAAAAATTTGTAAAATTTTTTTGTCTGTGTAAAAACTCCAATTGCGATATAAAAACAAAAAATTAAAACCTTAATGTAGCCAGCGATAATAAGGATCCAGCAAATAAAAATTTAAAATTTAAAATACAAAACTAAAATGCAATGCGATATAATTTGTAAAAATTAAAAAACTTAATGTTCTCACACACACACATACAACACTCACATCCACACACCAACACACACACACATGCGAAACACGAAAGTATCTATTACCAGCAAAAAGTATCTATCAAAGCGAAAAAAAACTATTTATTACACAAAAAACCGAGAGAGAGAAAGAAAGAAATAAACAAGCAAAATACGAAAAAAATACATGTATTAATTTTTTTATTATTACAAACAAAGCAAAAGCTAAAACAAAAATATATTGTATTTAATGTTAAGTTTTTTTATTGCGTAAAACCAACAAAAAATAATTGTGAGAAATTTGTAACCAAAACAAAACAAACAACAAAAAAAGCAAAAACATTTTGTGAAAAAAATCATACAACAACACATACAGAGCGAAAAACAAAGGCAAAAAAAAATTACAAAAAATAAAAGCATATAATTTTTCCTGCGCTAGCGGAAAATAATTGTGGAAAAAATTAAAACAAAACGGCTTTCTTTTCTGCTGGAAACTGGGGAGGGGGCGCAGGGACGGATTCAGCTTGTTGCGGGTGCAACTTTCTTTCAGCAGCCACCGAACGAGTGAAGAGCGGCAACGCCGCCTACCGTACAACCCGTTACTGCCACGGCCATGGCAACTACACTGAGAGAAATGCCAGAAATGCCTTGTGGAATTTGTAGGAGGAAATATGCACGCGAAACTGTATATAAAATCGAAAAATTTGATTATGAATAAAACGATTTTTATTTAAAATGAAAAATAGCTTACTGGGATTTTTACTTTAATCTTAAATGGTTTTTTTTTATCAAAGATATTACTTCTAATTTAATAATTTAGTATTGAAGGTTTTAAATTAGAGCTAAAGAAAATATTGTCGTATTATAGATGGACATCAATTTCTACGCAAAATTTTAAAATCCTGGATAGTTTAAAAGGGTTTATTCTGTTTTAATAGAATTAAAATTCATACTATTTTAAAAGCTATTCTTATTATTTTGGACAATTTTTGTTAAAAAATACACAAAAACTTCACACCATTATTTGCATTTAATTTTGGAATCTTATTTTTAGAAGCTATACAAAATCCACTAAATAACCATTGTTTTTGAAATTTTATTCAAGAAGATATAACAAGTTCCCTTAAATTGTTCTCTGCTTTTAAAAATCTTATTCTCTACTTAAAAATATTTTTCTATGTAATAAAGTTAACTTTTATAGGCATATCTACACTCTCAAGAGGTGCCTGTCTATGATTTCTATTTATTTATTATTAAAATCCCTATTATTTTGAAATTTTTAGTATAAATTTCATGTTACAATTTTTTGTATGTGTTTTATTTGCATATTTATACTCGCAACATTCCCTCATCTTAGGTTTTTTATATTTGTTATTAAAATCAATATTAAAAAGGGAAATACAATAAAATAAAATATAATTTCTCATCAAAATTCTCGACCTTAGTGCCCCAATTTTCTCTCAGTGCATCCAGTTGCAGTAGTTACACAAACGGCAACAATCGCTGCCTCGCGATCAGCCAGGGGAAGACAATTGGGCAACCAGTTTTTGGGCTAGGCCCACAACTTGTTGTTGGGCTTTGGATGGGTACTATGAACTTGGCTGAAAAGCGGCAACGCTGCAGTTGGCCAAAACAGGCTGAGGCTAACTAAAAAAAAAATGAATAAAAAAAAAAATGTATACAAATCAAGAGTAGGAAGAAATCGCACAGATTAACGATTGTCAATAAGTCGCTTTTACTACTGTATGCTATAAAGAAACTGAAAAGACCTAACAAGTCAGTAACTTACTATAAATGGGGCTTTTCTTTTAGCCAAGTTATCTTAAACAATAATCTAGTAAATCTTTTGTGCCGATATTAAGTCATTCCTTTATATAAATTCAACGCTTTTTTATTGTCTGTCATGAGTAACCTGGGTAATTGTTTAGCTTTATCTAGGAAAGCAATTATTTAAGCTTAAATAAGGTAATGTAGAATATATTAATGAAGAAAGTAGATGAGCTTAGAGAAGGGGTAATTGTTAGCTAGAAAATATGGTTAGAAATATTTGTAATCTTTTAATAGATAGTTAAAAATATTTGTAATATAATAAAAGATAAACATACATATGTATGTATATATAATATTCATATGAAGTATATAAGCTATGAGAAGAGGTAGAGGCTAGATAAAATATATATTCAATATCAAAAGAAGTATATTTATTATTTATTACTTGCTAATTAAAACTATATAAAATAAATTTAAAGTATAGCAGTTCAGAAGTAGTATTTGCTAATCAATAAATATATGTAAGAAGTAATTTTGAATACTAAGAGAATAAGTATTGATATTATTTATAAAATCCTGATTAAAAATTGCAAAAACATCCCTTTTCAAGGTCTTATTTACAATTAATTAAATAAATACTATAGGCAAAAAAACAAGACCTTGTATGGATACATTTGGCATTTTTTTTAATATTAAATATAAGGCGTTTTACTACTGTAAAAAATTATATTTTAAAAATGTTGTATGACTATTCTTACAATCTTAAATCTAATTAATTAAATAAATACTATAAGCAGACAAACGATTCCTTATATAGGCAGACATTTTAAATTTATATATTTTTTTAAATGACCTTCAAGCAGATTTTAATACAATCTGTTTTTACATTGTAAATCTAAAATGTTGTTTCAAATGGCAACTATTTTAACAATTTAAATTCATTATACAAATAATTATATCATTAAAATAATATAATTAATGTGCTAAACAAAATGTAAACTTTCAGTTTTATAGATATTATCCCCTGCCACGGGACGTGTGCCATATTTTTGCACACTTATAGAAAAATCATTTAAAATGCTGTCATTGTTCCTTATTAAGGCAAAGCATCTAGTATCTAAAGAAAATTAAGAGAAATTAAATGGGAAAAGGAAAAGCAAAGCCAGGCAGCCGTCCAGGGGGCATGCGACACTTCTTTGGATACGTTGAGATACAAGACACAAGGTATATATTCCGTCATTTCCTAGAATAGAAAGCAAAGGGTGCAAGTGTACTTGAATATATACCTACATATTTGTGCTGATATATGCTGAGAGCATATATAGCATATAGTAGTATTATTTTTGGTGTACTTTTTGTGTGCGGAATCTTGTTCGGGGTTGATGGGGCGAAACTACAATCAGTTCCAATTAGAGGCGAAAATAGAATTCAATTGTCACGTCATAAAAGATTTAATTGAATCAATTTCACGTCACAATTCGTTTGCATATTTCTGGGTACATTTTCGTTATATTTTTATACTTTTATTTCGCACATTTTTATATATATTTATATATATATTATTTTGATACGTTTGTATTTTGAACTTTTGTCTGTATTGTTTTTGTTTTTCCCAAGGCAATTTTCTGATGACGCGTCTGTCTGTCGTGCTGATAATTTCCTTGACTTTGTAATTTATTGATGTTTTCAAAAATATTTCTGCGGACTTACTAAAGTATTTTTGTGCCCACCTCAAGCTAGTTTTTTACCAAAACACGTTTCGATTATGGCCCACACGCGTTAGCCAGAAATTTGCTGGCCACATTTTCGCTGCGTGTTTTCCCACAGTTAGGTTTTCTTTACCTTTTCTTTTTCTTATTTCTGTTGTAGTTTAGTTGAATTTAGTTTAGTCAAGTTTATTTTGTATACGAGGCAGAACATCTGCATGGTATTCCCCAAAAAATTCCGCACTTTGAGCTGGAGTCTAGTTAATATTTGTCATATTATTTCTTAACTTAACTTCTTGTTTGCTCAACGGCTTTGTTTCGCTTTTCTCCAGTATGGTTTTTGATGTTTTTGGTTTTGTTTTCTGAATTCTAAACTGAATAAATAGATTGGTGTGTCATTTTTGTCAACAATTCAGGCATGCATATTCTCAAATGCGGAATTTCTGTTATTGAAAGCACAACACAAATGTATATATATTTGTAGACATTATAAGAGACAGCGAATAAAAAAAAGGTATAAGAAAAAACGAGATAGGATATAAGTAGTAGAAAGATGGCAAATATTTGGTCTTGTGTTGTTTTATATGCCGCTCTTGGAACTACCCATCATCCACAGTTGTTGCCCAATTAATATTAGTTGTAGTTTTTTTTTTGGTTTTTGTTATATTTTTTTTTTTTTTTTGGNTTCTGTCTATGGAAAGTCTCCAGCTTTATCGGATCTTCGGCACGTGTTGGTTGCCCCTCGAAAAATCCGTTCGATTTAACGAAGAGATTTTTGGACTTGTCACACATCCAACTTGTATCGTAGGTGGGACTCGTTTTTGGTCGTGCCTGCTTATTATTATTATTATTATTATTATTATTATAGACCACTTTTTGTTGTTCTTGTTTTCTGCGGCACGTGGCCCGGTCGAGAGGGGGGTAGTATTAGAAAATTGGAAAATGTTCTAGCTGTCACAGGAATGTCGAAATTTCCTACGATTAATTTATTTAAAATTTTGTTCTGCAAATTGAAAAATATCTTCCCAGAATTTGGCTGTCCAAAAAGTGTGCAGATACATGTGTACATTTTTAAAAATACATAAAAAAAATATTATAAACTAGCTTTGGAAATTTTTGTTTTTGTCAGCTGGCAAGGTTAAATTGGTTTACTTATTAAAAAATAAAAGAACTTAGCAGCAAATTATTTTTTATAATAAATTAATAGGGATTTTATAGGTCATTTTATTTTTTATAAACGTTTTGAAACTTTTACAATGCATTGTTCTTAATTATTTCTATAAAATGCACCGCAAACTAAAAAAAACTATAAGCGAGCTTAGAGAATATTAAAATAAATATTAAATGTGCAGATATATGTGTATATTTAAAAAAAATACATACAACCAAATATTAATAAGTGGTTTGGACATTTATTTTAGTCTATTAGCAAGGTTAAGTTGGTTAACTTTTTATAATATAAAAAAACTAATCAGTAAATTATTTTTTATAATAAATGAATAGGTTTTTAAAGGTTTGATCTACACAAAGTTAAAGAAACTATAACCGATCTTAAAATAAATACCTTACAAATACATCTTAATTCCCTATACTTAGGTTCTAGGAAACTCTATACCGAATTTCCTCACAAACTCTTAATTTTTGCTCAGAAAATAGAAAGAAAGAAAAATCACTAAACCCTACAAAAAATACCTGCAAATTTGTTAGCCACCTGACTTGACCCAATTTAGCCCGAAAAGCAGAAAATAAACCCCTGAAAACCCCTAATCCGAGACAATGAATGCTACAAGCAACATCTTCTCCCATTACTAAGCCCCGAATTATAGCCTGCTCCCATATTATAATGCCATCAATTCCATTGTAGTCGATATTGTTGCTGCTGCTGTTTTGTTTTCCCTGCCAGCAGCAGAGCTCTCTCAAAGTGTCATTATTCCCACAGTGAAAACTTGACCCGTCCGCCCCGCTGACAGGAAAAATATAAAAAAAATACTCAGAGGGAAAAATGTGCGAGGAGGCATAGGGCCAGAGGGCAAAATCCTCAATTGTCATGTTTCTTGACAATTTGTCTAT
The DNA here is from genome assembly GCA_018904565.1 of Drosophila tsacasi. Taxonomy (NCBI): domain Eukaryota; kingdom Metazoa; phylum Arthropoda; class Insecta; order Diptera; family Drosophilidae; genus Drosophila; species Drosophila tsacasi. The sequence goes on from JAEIHY010019005.1 coordinate 9,407, forward strand.
GGGCAATCACAGCAACCAATTCATACCATACACAGCCCATACATCCATCTCTTCTTTGACAGTTTCTACGACCTTCGAATCTTTTCAGTTTTTCCGATTTTCAGTTCAGTCTTTCGTTCGTTTCGGTTCTTTCTTTCCGAGGAGGGGTTCGTTACCCCCGCCCCGTTCTGCTTTCTTGTAAGCAGACCACAAATAGATCTTACAATATATTATTTCGATTGGACACGGTCGCTCCTCGGATTCGCCCTCTCGGGTCCCGCGTCCCTCAAACTATTCCAAGTCTCTTGAAAATGGTTTCGGGCTAAGGAAAACTCGGTGTTTGCCGTCCAAGTTCAATGAGCATTACGCCTGCGGTCGATATAATAGCAATTGTAATGGGAATTTGGAAATTATATAGTATAGGCGATTTTTTTTAGCAGGGAAAGGGAGAAAGGTATGTTTCTGGAGATTTATTGGGGTTTTTTAGGGGGGAGAATTAACTAAATTATAGGTTAGAAAAATATACAAAAACCTATAAGAACTATATATCAAGGAAAATATCTTAGGTTCGAATAAGATTTTAAGATTTGTAGGGTTTGTTTTAAATACATAAGATTTATAATTCTTATTTATAAATTGATCTTTACTATAGAATAAAATAACTTACTTTTAAAATTGTGGTATTAATTATTAAAGGTTTTCTTATGGGTTCTTTTAAAAATATTAATTAATTTTCATTTATTAGGTTCTCTAAGTAAAATATAATAATTAACCAGTGTTCTGTATAAATAAGTATATACTTATTTAAATAATTATAAAGTTATGTATATATTATCTAGTATTTTAAAATCAGTGATATTAGAAAATCATTTATATTGAGTATATTATAATTTATAATATACATAATAATCAATCCTATCCCATTAGATAAATATATATATTAATTATAATGTGTGACCACCCATTTAAGCCATTTAATTGCATAATTAAATAATTATAACTAACGATTTATTTTGCATAATATACACGTGTATATAATTTAATGGATTAGTTGGAATACTATTTAAAAGACGGAATAAAACTTTAAAAGAAAAAGCCGCCCCTTAATGGTTTTACCATACATAAAAAAATGCATTACTTAAAAGAGTAATATACTTATTTATTTATTAAAATCTCATAATAACTACTTTATTCTCTCCGCTCCCTTTTATAGTCTTTAATAATTACTTTATAGAATAATTCCCTTTAATACCCTTAATTTGTTGTCGGCAATTCCCAGTTACTACTAATATTTTGAACTCAGCAGTGCATGTAACATTTGCATATTTTTCAGGTACAATGTATGAATGTATGTATGAATGTATATTACATACATGTACGTACATATATGCACAGGTATGTTCGTATCTATGAAACCTCTTGCCTGTTGTTGTTTGCATTTACGAATTTTGTTTTTTCCACTTGTTGTTTGGTCGTTGCCGCTGCCACGGCTGCCTTTGCTGCCTTAGCTGCTGCTGATGTATCTGTATCTGTATCTGTGACTCAATGGTTTTCGGTATCGCTTTAGATTTGGTTGTTTTTCAAAAACTGATAAGGCAGCAGTCCGTGGGCCCATTGTTGCCGTGTTGCTGTGTCGTTGTTGCTGTTGTTGCACGGGTTGTTGCCAACCGTGTGAGCCAAGCCGTCGACTGTGACAAACAAATGTCGGGCGACGAAAGCGGAAATGCGAAACTCAACGAAAACAAAAACAACAACAATGGCAAATAACACAAAAAGTAAAAATTAAAGCAGCAACAACAAACAGCGAAATAAATGTCAACAGTAATTGTAGCATTTCCAAGGTTTTCACAATATGAATGATAGCTGCACGCAGACACTTACATAAATATATGCTATATATGCTCATACACGGCGAGAAATTATGCTTTAAGAAAGTATAAGAGAAAATGTAATATTTAATTCTGAAACAGTTCTTAAAAGATAATCTTTTCTCAATTATTAGTGTTTATGAACTGCGACCTATATATTTTTTATAATGTTTATTGTATTAGGTCAAAAGTGTATCGGCTAAAATGTATTACAGAAAATCCATAGCTTTTCTCTCAAAATTATTTTAAGTATATACCTTAAATATACTTAATGGGTTTATGCTGCTTTTAATATTTGGAGGAATTTACTGTTCTGAGACTAAGAGGGCTACACTGGAGAGCTTGAATTATTCTAAAATATATTTAAAACATTAAAACATAAAACATAAGACACTTTAAAAAAGCTTTAACTACATAAAAATTTATTTTAAATATAAATATATATATATTTGAATTAAAAAAATAATACAAGGGAGTTTTTTTTTAAGAACTAACCTAAAATATAGAAATACTAACTTTTTGTTGAGACATTTTTCTTATAAGTCTTTTTATTAACTATTAGATTTTAGATTTATAATAATAATAATATTAATGATATTAATAATAATAGAGCCAATGCTAGTTTAAATTCCAAGATAGTATTCATACATCTTAATATTTCGCAAAAATGTCAAATATATTTCTTTTTCGTGTGCATAATTTTTATATTCGTATTTGTTTGTACACTTTCCCATTTGTACCTGGCTTGGCAACAAAGCCACATTCACAAAAGAAGAAGCAGCGCCAACAACAACACTAATGAGCAGTGAAGGTTTCGTAAATCGAAACAATAACAACAACAATATAGTACTTAAAACACACAACAAAAGCAACAAAAACAACAGCAACATTTTGTGCAAAAATTGTGAGTCATCTGCAAGTCGCTGCAAGTTGAATCCATGATTTGAACAGCACAGGTGGAAAAAATAGCAATGAAAGTGCAACTGTCTAAGGAAATATAGTAAATATTATATTAATAATTTATCTATTATATAAAATAGTTTTCTGCGGTTTGAAAATTAGGTTGTTTCTAACAAATAATTTGAAATAATAATATATTTATATAAAATTGGGAGATAATTTTCATGGAATTCTCAAGTGTGAATTTAACAAAAATCATAATAATTCAAAAAACAAATACAATACAAATATAAAACAATATTATGGTTGATTTAATCCAGAAAATAAGTCCTCCTGAGATTTTTTAGGCTGCAAACTAAAAAAAATACATTTTATTTGCAATGTGCTATTTTTAAAGGTCCTATGGCGTTATGCATCTTAAAGCATATATGTACATATTCTGTCATATATTTTGACAAGACTTTTAGGTGATTTTGGTCTAATAATAGTTTTTGTGTCTATGGTTTTTTATTGTATTATTTTTTTACCATTTTATTTATTTATTACTTTTTTTTGTTTGTATATTATCATAAGCGACAAGCTTAAACTTATATTTATTATACTAGTTTGTATATTATTATGTTAATGTAATCAATATATATTAATGTTGAATACGCAACTCTACCTTTAATTGTGGCTATATTTTCTGATATATATATATATATTTTTTTTAAGCCCCTAATATTTTAACCTCGAGTGTTTAAAGTGTGTGTGCTGATTCGTGTTTCTCGTGTTGCCAGGGGCTCGATTCATTCAATGAGCCAACTCTCCGACGTCAGCAGCAGCAACTACAATGGGAACAATGCATAAACATCTACAATGGCAACAAATACAACAACAAATACAACAAATAGACCAACAAATACACCAAGAAATACAACAACAAATAAAACAGCAACAATAACCATGGGCCACATGTGCAAAAATTGTTTAGCATAGAAACAAAAGATAAACAAGAAGCAAGTGTAGCACAAAAGGAGCGAAGGTAATAACAGTTGAGCTGGGAAGCAGATAAGTGGCAAGAGGAGGAAAAGTCATCAGAGAGGCGACTTGGTAGGTAATCTGAAAGGAGAAGGAGGAGCTGAAGGAGGAGCGGGAAAAGCAGAGAAAGCAGGGACTTGGCCGCACCGATTATCAGATTAGAGCGGCAAAAATATCCGTAAGACCCCTGGAGACCATTTCAGAGCTCTGGCAGAAATAAACAAATTTTTTTTTAAGAACAAGTATCCGGCAGATACATCTGAATTGCCACAAAGTGGCCACAATGCGGCGACTGTTTTTTTGTGTTTTTTTTTTGTGTTTGTTGCAAGACAATTATTATGCGAATATTCAGGCAATAAAAAATGTAAATTTTAACGCTCTCTCGCTGCCTTATCTATATATTCCTATTCGGTGGAGTACCATTCCCGCGCACAGCTAATCCCCTGAAGATGAGCTAAGAGATACAAGATACGAGAGCTATGCACTTAAGTACATGCCCGAGGGCCAAAAAGCTCAACGCTAATTAAATAATGGCAGAACATTCGTTGCCGTGTATCTGCCAGATACGCTTTTATCAGCCACAAAGAAAGAGAGAGAGACAGAGATGCAGAGGGAAATGCGAATTTGTAGTATTTTTTCTTGTTGTTTTCGCCAGCCAAAGAAGTGATTCGTGACTGATGGTAATTTATTTCGAAAGTTTGAGAGCAAAAAAAAATAAATAATATAATACAATACTTTTAATTAAAGATTCTTGTCTTCATCTATACGTAGGTATATTTTCTTTATTTATTTATTTATTTTTTCTGCTGCTGCCAATGAGGAATATCTATTTTTGTCACAGCAAGATTATCCAAAGTACATTTGTCTCGTGCGGCTTAGCATTTAAGCACTTACTTTGTAATTAATTACTTACACGTACCCGGCATATATCGAAACGAGACATAATCTGCATAGAAACCCGTCAGATCCCGTCAGATCTCGGGACTTATGAGGTTTGCCTGGTCAGATTCAGATTCAGATTCAGATTATCGCGAAAAAACAGGTTCCTTCTTTGTGAGCACACTTTTTGTATCTGTGTAGCCGAGTATCTTTTTTCCTCTCCCAGGAAGCATTGACTCCGGCTGAGGTCATTACGTTGTATATACATTGTATGGCCGATCAGGTTATATCGCTGATCGATTATATTAAAAATGGAATGATTACAGTGTTCACTCGGGGAGACTTTGTATGGTCCTGTCTTATTTTTATATCTCTTAAGGGTATTATGGTTGGAGTGAGAAGCTTGCAAAGTACTGAAGGAGTCATTTCCGACCTTATAAATCATATATATTAATGATCAGCATTAACAGCGGAGTCGATTTAGCCATGTTAAATTTTTTTTTAATTTTTTAAGAGGTAAAAAGTGGATAAAAATTTTAATATACAACTTTTTTTTTAAATTCAGTTCACAGTTTTTTAAAGCTAATAAAAACTACTATTGAAAAGCTTTTCGAAATGAATTTAATACATTTTTCTTAAAGTTTTCACGATTTTAATTAAATATTGCAAACTGCAAGGGTATACAAACTTCGGCTTCCCAAAGTCATCTTCCTTTCTTGTTACTTTTTGGTTTTACTATGAAATATCTAAAGGCTAATAACTGCTTAAGAAATAAAGATTTTATTATTGTTATTAAATAAATTAAGGTATAAGCTGGGTTTTAAGTAAGATTAGTAGTTTATCTTTTGTTATTAAACTTAAAAATTTAATTTTTAAGAAGATATTTATTTATAAAATGAAATGAGTGATATAACATGATATTTGAAACTTAAAGAAATATTTTATAAATATCTGTGTCGTATTTATATATTTAAAACATACGTATAAATAATAGTAAAAATACTAAATTTTGTATAGAAGATACTTGATTTGTATATTTCCTTTTTCTTTTTGTTATTTTATTATAAATGTTTGTTTCATCATGACTAATTATAATTATAATTTGAAGCCCAAAATAGATAAAAAAGATTCCTTCAGCAGCCTTTTGTTCTCTTTAAGTTATTCTTTTCTTAAAATATCTCTTCTAATATATACCCCTAAGATTAATTAATTGTATTTTAATGTAATTAAGTTACAACCTTAAAAAAACCATTTTATTTCATAGTTCATTCCAGGAATATATTGTATATTTCATGACTAAATCTTATACATATATAATCCCAAAAGAAGATACATATGTTATATTCCTTCAGCAAACTTTTTGGTTTTCGCTGACTGATCTTCTGTGAAATATCGTCTTCGATCTTCGATACTTTGATCTGATCGCATCTTCCTGTGCACTCTTAGCATTTGGAGTGCAGCAGTGCATCGCACTGAGTGTGCACGCGGCAGTCCACCAATGCCGAACCACTGAACCACGCAACCGCCGAGCCACTCAACCACACTCAATGACTTTATTTTAATTCGAAATTCGCCTCGAGTTGTGCTCTTTTTTTTTTTTGTTTTTGCCTTACAATGTGTCTTGGTTTCCATCGTTGAGTTTTTTTATTTATTTTTTTAGATGACGGCATTAGTCATCCCCAAAGTCATAGTCATCGGCTCCGACTCCGTCCGTCTCCATTCCCGTGCAATTTGGCTTTTTGTTTTTCACTCTTTGCAATTTTCATTTCAGCTGTTCAAGTGTTAAGGTTGCTGGTTCTTAGTCTTCAACCTGTTGTCGTTTATTGTACTTGACAGCAGCCATCGAAAGGGCAAGCAAACACAAAACACATATTTCGCAAAGCTCATTAAGTTTGTTTTTACCTCTGTTTTCCCTGCAGGTCCCCCCGAGAAACCCCTGCGGGTCCCCGGACCTCAACTGTGCTAAATTTCGTAATCGAAAGTTGTTTTGATGGCTCGACTTTTGGGTGAGCAGCGCTTAGTCAATGATATTAAGTAATACTTAGACGGGCCGGTGTTTACGTGTCGATACAGATACACAGGGAAAATATTATTGAAGTTCTGTCTAATTCTTTTAATTTTTTAAAAAATTTTTAGCTCAAAAATGTTTGTTGTATAATTTTGTCGCAAGTATTTATCTAGTGCTTTATATTATATGCTATACAAATAATTTTTTGAATTAGAAAATATATTTAATTGAAGGCTTATCGACTGTTTGCTCAAATATATAGAGTTATCGAATTTTTCTATAGGATTTGTAGATAGTTTGATTGTTTAGTAAGGTATAAATTGGCCGTCAGCCAGCGGGCGGACAGGGGGAGTAACGGGTGAGAAATCACCTGCCGTAA
>JAEIHY010019006.1:0-43746 GCA_018904565.1 Drosophila tsacasi
TGTCATCAAAAAGTTGATTTTTGTATAGTATCTCTATCTTTCCGGCCATTGTGCGGCGACAGCAACAGCGACGCAAGTTTTAATGAGTTTTTCATGCAGCCCCCATCGTCCTGTGTTTCTCTTGCGTCCTTGCCACCGCCCGAGCCTTATGGCCTATTTTGTGGGCTCGCAGTGCATTTAAGCATTTAATTTGGGTTGGTCTGGGCCCTCCACGCTGTTCAGTTCAGGGGCAATGTCACCTATCAACCGAAACTAAGATGAAATCGATAAACATATAAATCAGACTGACTGATAAGTGGGGGAGGTCTAGCCTGTGGACCAGATTCCGGAATTTGCATGGACTACATTTTTGAGATGGCTGAAAAATGTAATTTAAATGGTATTTTTATCTAACAAATCCATGAAAAAATGTGAATTAAATAAATATTAATTAGGGAAAATTAACTGCAAGACCACTTAAAACATTCAACTTAATACATCAACCAAAATAAAAAAATAATAATAAAAAACAATTCGTATTTAATAATTTTTTATTCAAATATCAGAGTGCAAAAAAAATATTGGATCTTCTGAAAAAATTCTCTGTTTGCCAAGAGTCAACAATTATTTATTTATTTTGTTTAAGCAATATTAAAACAAACAAAAAACTTTCACTGAATATGCTTTTGTGGTTAAAACTTTGTATTATTTGTTTATTATTTTTGCATATGTACTTAACAATAAGCTTCAGGGCATTAATAAAAATGTTTTCCAGCAAAAACGGAAATCAGTGGCCATGACTTCATAAATATATTCACTCAAAAGTTTAAAAAAAGGAAGGGAAAAGGGCAAAACCAGAAATGACTCAACAAGATATAGAATCTGCAGATTCATACCTTCGATAATCAGATACACAATGACTTCAAAAGTTAAACGCCGAACTTTATTGGATAATCATGGCGATACTGATGCCTTCTCCTCATTTTCTCCTTCTTTCAGCTGGAACTTCAGCCCCTTCCTGTGCGATTTGTGGAACAGCCTCGATGTCTACTTCTCAACAGCGAGTATTTTGCATTTATGCTGTATATCTGTGGATAGGTAAGCATCATCGCTAAGCCGCCATATGGAGCACCAATAACGCGACGATTTTCCGCCCATATTTTTTCGATTTCGCAGGTACTATGCGATTGTTAAGCCGCTCAAGTATCCGATTAGCATGACGAAACGCGTGGTCGGCATCATGTTGCTGAACACCTGGATTTCGCCGGCGCTGCTCTCGTTCCTGCCCATTTTCATTGGTTGGTATACTACGGAGGAACACCGGATCTATGTCCTGCAGAATCCCACACAGTGCTCCTTTGTGGTGAACAAATACTATGCCATCATTTCGAGCTCTATTTCGTTCTGGATACCTTGTACCATCATGATATTCACGTATTTCGCCATCTTTCGGGAGGCCAATCGCCAGGAGAAGCAGCTGATGATGCGTCATGGCAATGCGATGCTGATGCATCGACCCTCCATGCAGCCATCGGGTAAGTTTTGTATAAAAAGTGCTTCTCAAAAACCTCCAATAACTTGTCTAATTATTACTGAAAAAATCGAAGACAATTTGTTCATGGAATGAGTTAGTTTGATTGACACCTCTTCCGAAGTTATATCTTTTAGTTTGAGGCTTGACGTTGACATTTATCAAAAGCTAAATCTGTCCCCCTCTCTTTTTCTTTCCTGCTCGCCAGGCGAGGCGCTGAGTGGCTCTGGGTCCTCGAAGACGTTGACGATGCACGAGGTCGAGCAGGAACACACTCCCACCAAGGACAAGCACTTAATCAAAATGAAGCGGGAGCACAAGGCCGCACGCACGCTGGGCATCATCATGGGCACCTTCATTCTCTGCTGGCTGCCATTCTTCCTGTGGTGAGTAGCATCCCCGCAGACGTGGGATTTGGGGCATAATTTATCTAATGTCACGCATGCATAATTAAATATTACTCATACGGCCATTGTTTTAACACCAGCGAAGAACATAATCTCATTTATGCAAAGCCCGCGCGCTCAGTCATGCATCGGGAATTTATGTGTATATATCTCCTTTGTCTTTATGCACGGAGAGAGAATTATATCTGCTTAAATATGTATATATATTTCAAATTAATGTGTTGTCCCCTTGCAGGTACACGCTCTCCATGACCTGCGGGCCTTGCCAGGTGCCGGATATTGTCGTCTCGATCTTGTTCTGGATCGGCTACTTCAACTCCACCCTGAACCCGCTCATCTATGCCTACTTCAACCGCGACTTCCGGGAGGCTTTCCGCAACACGCTGCTCTGCCTGTTCTGCAACTGGTGGAAGGACCGCCATCTGCCGCTGGACATTGACATCCGGCGCTCCAGCCTGCGCTATGACCAGCGGGCAAAGAGCGTCTACTCGGAGAGCTACCTCAACTCGACGACGCCCTCGCACCGCCGCCAGTCGCAGATGGTGGACAACTTATAATACAGGGATGAGGCGCTGCTGACACCCATTGCCCAGCAGCAGCAGCGGCTGGCGGCGGGCGGATCCCGCCTGGGTGGACCCCTGGCAGTACCGGGACAACAGGACAAGGAGCGGGCCAAATCCTTGGCAGGCGATGATGTGCAGGAGATTCAGATCGAAATACCCATGGAGTACATCAACAAATGGAATAAGAACAACAATGCTGCCGCCTCGACGGCCTCGAGCCATGTGTAAAGAGTCCTTGGAAAGAATGGGGGGTGGAATCAATCGATTGCAGCCGGGGGAATCAATTTAATGCAATTAAAATGTTCCATTAATTTGTAAAATTAATATGCCGGCTCATGCGTCGGCTGATTTACTCGTAATGTTGACATTAATCAATCAAGCGTTGGAGCGTGCCAATTCATTTGGCAGCCATTGTGCACTCCCCCGTTTATTTTTTTTCCTTTTCGCTTATTTCACTTTCAATTTCCGCTGCCGGGTCTACCCTGCCCCATAGGATAACTTATTTATTTATGATTTTGTGTCGTTTAAGTCTTGTTGTAAATACTGAGTATTTTTGTACGACTAAATTAAGCGCAGGTTGTAAACTCATTTATGTACGCCAATCAGAAAACTGTAAAGCATTTCGCTCACATAAAACTACCAACTAAAAAAAGAAACTATAAAAAAAAACAAACCAAAAAGAAAACAAAGAAAACCAAATTAATTAATTACAAAGGCAATCACTGCAACTCACTGAGCTAAACCGATAGAGAAATAGAAAAGAGCTAAAACGCTAAAACTGTGCCAATTAAGAGACCGCAAATTATAGAAAGCTACATGAGAATTCCCGCAAATAAAACATAGAGAAATTATACCCAAAAAAGCATTGCAATTAAATTCAGAGAGAAATTTAGGACAAATTCGGATAACCTCATAACCAAAGTCAAGGAAGCTTAAGCAAAGCTTAAACCATTTGTTAAGGACAATCGCATGAATTGAAAAATGCTCAAAACCCTAATAAAGTAAACCCTAAAAACGTACGAATAAACATAGCGAAAATTATATAGTTAAATCAATATATAGCAAGTGGCAGTCGAAATCAAAAGTAAGGTCTAGTGAGCCCAAGTAAAATTAACCAGCATATAGTTCAAGTGCATCGATATCAGACTAACCGAATTACGTGTGTGTGTAGTGCGTTTCCGTTTCCGTTTGACGTTTGCCGTTTGCCGTTTCGAAAGTGTTTAGTGTCGAATTCTAGCGCGGGTGCGAGTTCAAGTGCGTGACGAATGAAGTATAGAGGCAATTGCGTTGCAGTTCCTGGAATTAAGTTGACTGTGTAGCCTGTAAGGGCAAGGCTTGAGTACTGCTTCCGAAGTCAGCAACTTGATTCCAGCAATTGCGGCCGCAATAATCCGCAACAAAAGAGAGAGACCGGAACTCTGACGAATTTTGACTACGAATAAAGCTATGGCAATGCAAATAAGGCCAATCAGCAGACAAAGCATTTCGTGTACTCTGTATAAAATAAATAATGGCCCCAAGGACTTGTAGCCGCAGCTCACAAAACTTACCAATTTATGATTTCCACTTAATCCGCAAACCAAGCATATAAAGTCAAGAACATTTGTCAAGTCAAGCCGAACGAAAGGCGAAATAAGTTTATATAAAACCAAAAAGAAACTTTCGAGCTAGTCTGAGAAAAAATATATAAAAAACTATGGCGAAAAGTGGACAAAACACACAGTTTATAGGAGCCAAAGCTCAGTATGTACTATATAAAGGGTGTATAAATAGATGTTTAAATAAATGTTATTTACATAGTAAGTATTTATTATATGACTTTCCTTAAAAAGATGAAATAAAATAGCAGAGAATTACAGAGAAGACAGCAACCCAATCTCCAAAGAAGAACTTGTTATATTTTTATAATCATATGCCGCTCCCTATAAACTAATATTATGTACATTTGTATTTGTATATGGGCATGTCTGTGCGTTCTCGTGTGAGTGTATGTGAGTTATTTATCGTTTTTTGTTGTGTTTTTTGTTCTGTGTTTCCAAAATAGAACTCTAACATTAAGCTAAACTGACAGGCTACTCTAAAAACAAGTAAATGGTAAGCAAACTAAGCTACTAACTAAGCGAATATGGAAATCAGATGTATTATAAAGCAAACATAACGAACTTCAAGTTGGAAAACAAAGCCGAAAGCAAAACAGAATAAATTTAAAAACTACAAATACAGCCAAACGAACTGGTTTCATTTTATCTGCCAAAAGTTCCGGACAACAAAACTGAACTGAAGCTGAAAAGTAAACAAAGTCACAGGACTCTCTATGGTACAATTACCCATTCCCCTCTCGGTCGAAGTACATTAACAGCCATATTATTGGGACAAAAGTAAAGCTGATTACTGCTGCTGGCGACAGTTGTAAACTTCTAAATAACTGTCAAGTCCCCCGTTCCGACTTTGGCTGACAAATTACAAATTTTGTTCGGAAGCCCCGTGGCAACGCAGGCGGCGGTACACGCGTCGAATGAGTGATTTTTATTTGGCAAATGCGTGTGTAATTTAACCGGCGTCATGGCAATGATAACCGTATCCTTCCAGGGAACTCAGCGCCTTCTTCTCCTTCTCCCTTAGAAAAGTAATTTATCAAAAGAGCCGGCACCCTGTGTTAAAACGCTTTAAATAGCTCAACTGCACCTGTAGGCAAAAGTTTTTTGCTATTCCAAAAGGGCGTTCTTTCTGTATTTATTAAATTTATTTAGCAAAAAACGGTGACAGACACCACAAGGAAAAGTTGCCCTGCGCAAGTTATAACTCTGCTCACACCTCACTTTATTTTAGCACCAACTTTTTCAGCATTTAAGAACTCATAAAGAAAAAATTGTTGGTACACTGTGTGGGGGAATGTGTGTTCGGATATTATATTGAAAACGATGATTAAATTGTGCAGCAGTGACAAATACAATATTCAAATATTTTCCCTGTAATAATAACATTGACAGCCTGGCGGCGAGTGAATTAATTCTGCTTCGTTGCCGAGTCAAATTAAATAAATTTGTTTAACTCTTTTTGTGAGCTTTATTTTGAAGGTTCAGTGTGTGGACGTTCAGTAGTTTAAATATGGTATTTTCATGACGGCTGTCATCATAAATGTACAGAGTTGATATATAAGAGTAGGAAGTTGTATAACCATAACAATTAAATAATAATCATTTTCCCTGCACTCACTTATAAATATTATAATCCATAACACAACAAAGCTCTTAAATTCTATCTTTAGAATTCAAATAAGAAACTCCTCTTAAAAAGCTAAATATGATTTTTCAAATTAGACATCTTACCGCACAGAAAGAGGCATAATAAATTAATAATAAATGCAAGTCAAAATCAACTTCATTCATCAAAGTCAGGCCCTAGGCGCTAGATTGCAACCTCTGATCTGTTCCAGAGTCCGGGGATTCCCCCCAGCCCCAGGCCTCAAGTGAGTGATGCACGATGGCATCGGGACTATGGCAATCATCGCTCATAAGGCCCCGCCAATTTGGCCGTGACAAGTGATAGACACGCGCTTCTTGGAGCATCAGAGGCCAATGATGGGTAAATGGGTGCCTTATTGCTCATCAGCATTTCAATACTTAAAAGAGACACAGACCTGCCAGCCAGCACCTTATCAGGCAGTCCGTCACTCAGGGCGTCACTTAAATGGGCGAACACACAACTGTCGGTGACACAACAATCGTGAAATCAAATTCCCTCGCCTCGCACTATATATATTTTTTATGAAATTTTAATAACTTTGACATGTGCACAGACTCAGCACTCCACGCCGGCATGTTGCTCGTTGTATTGATGTTGCTGCTCCTCCATCGCTCTGCTGTGCTGTTCATGTTGTCCTGGCCCGCCTCTTTGTTGTCCCGGAACCGTGTTGTTGCTGTCTGATTTGCACGACATGAACACGCGCTGAAATAACAAATCTTTTTTAGATTTACGCACGCGTTTTGCCTGGGTGGCATCAAAATATTTTTATTACAAATGCAAATATTGACGCCCAGCAGGACGATGGGGGGTGGTGAAGGCAAGATGGGGTTGGAGTACTATATAGTTGTCCTGGCTCGAGTGCCTTGAGCAGTAAATTCGACTGTCTGCGGGGTGGCATCCACAAAAGGAGAGTGAGCTGCCAAGGGTTCGGCGTTGCAACAGCTGTTCAGACACCCCTTCAAAGCAGGGTTTCTCAGAAGGTATTTAATTTATTGATGATTTTTGGGAGGTAATTAAATAACTTCCAATTAGCTCTAATAAGTAGGCTTTACATAATTTATAACTACTTAAAAGTTAACGAGATTAAGGTGAGTTTCTGACTCCTTTTGTAGTTTTTCTCTACTACCTTTTCTTGCAACCCTGTCTAGGATTCAAATTGGCCTTATCCCGCCACAAATTCACTGCGCAGAAGCTCTCTCCTGCGAATTCGCCGCATCCTGTGTTGATTTGCCGCCAAAGGACTTTGCCGTTTTGGCCGAATTCAGTCTGTGGCCAGTTACCAGAGCGGGCGCTCGTCGTTGCTGCCCCGAAATAAATATCCTGCCAGGCAGCAGAAATAAACAAAACCCACAACGAAAGCCAATTGAAACCTGTGGCCACTTGTCACACACACGTTGCTGTTGCCCCCCAAGTGCCAGTGACAGTTGTCTCGAGTGGTTAAAATATAGAAAGAAAAATACAAAAAAAGCGTTTGTAGCCGGCTGGCCAGTTGAGTTCGCGTGTGCGTGTTTCGGTTTTGCGGCACTACAAAACCGATACGAAACTCCATTTATGACCGCCGTAAGTCGTAAGTCGTCTTGTACGTGTTTACATTAAACAAAAAAATACTACAAAAATAAAAAATAAAAGAAAAACAAGTGAAACGTGCGGCAAATTGCGGGCAGTAACTTCTTGCCGGAGTTAGGGGGTAGAAATCAAAAAGAAATTCCATTTTAACAAATCGATTTTGCTGGCCTTTTTTTGTATTTTCCTATGCGGACAGCTATATAAATAGAGCTACGTTTTGGGCTAATGACAGATTAAATTGTTGGCACCCGCCCAAGCAAAAAAAAAAATATATATAAAGGAGAAAAAATAGAAGAGAATAAATAGAATGAAGCCAAATATCACAAAATCGCAAGGCATTAAAAAATTACGAACCGCGCGTGTTAAAACTTTGAGCTGTTATCAGCCAGGCCGTGGCAACAACAACAAGTAAAACAGCATTAACAATAAACTGCGATAAAAAACCAAGAACAACAAAAAGCAAGCGGGAAAAGTTTCATTATTTTCGGGAGGTAGCAGGCAAATCAGGAAGGACAATGAAGGCGTCGCGCCCGGCGGCCTCATCCAGCCACTCCTCCCCTCGACATCCTCATCAGCAGCGGCGGACGGAAGGCGCGTGTTGAGCAAGTAAGCAAACAATGAACAACTTCGCATTCCCGCAGCACGTGAAAAGCAGCACAAAAAAACCTAGATAGGACAGGTCTAGCCAACATGGATACGAAGCTTAGGATACCCTGGGCATTAGCAGGTGAAATAGGGATACAAATAGAAAGTACAGCTGTCTAAAATTATCTTTAATTATTCCCCAATAAGCCTTTTTAAGACCTACAATGTTGTTAAAGAAATTCTTCTAAACTGTTCTCCACTTTTAGAAATATCTTCTTGTAAAAAAACAGTTTATAAGTCTGAAATACTTAATATTAGGACTAGTACCTCATTAATCACCTTGGCAATCCCTATAGATACTTAAAAAAAACCGGCCATACCTTCTTCTCAGCCTGCTGGGCTTTCCGAGAGGGTATTTAGACAGAAAAAGGCGAACAACACAGGCCCTCAGTTCAAGCTAACACATATACCAGCACGCCCTCGGAACACGGAAACACACAGCAAACGGAAAACACATTGAGCGCCATTTTTAGTGGTTACGTAAACTGGAAATGCCGTCTAGTTAAGCGACTGGCGTTGGGGTCAACACCGCGAATGGTGACTGCCGGCTGGTGCCTGCTCCTGCTGCTGCACCCGCTGCTCCTTTTCACTTTTTAATAAAGTTGAAAACGTTAGTTGTCTGACACTTTAAATATGTACATTTTCCGCCGGCGGCACAACCTGAGTCTGCTGGAGGCTTCTTCCTTTAATGATACAAATCGCACAAAGAAGAGTGGGCAGACACTCACAGTCACCTATTTAGAATTCTAAGCCATTTATTTTATTAGTTTAAATAGTGTAGTCGGGAGATTACTATCAAATTAAGCGATTTAGCAATTCCTGAAGTTGTAAGCAAACGTCTTTGAGTAAATACACCTCAGGTAGAAAGGTAATTTTATATTAGTATATATTTTCGTTGCAACTTTTCGAAACCTTATCTAGGTTATAATTTTATTGTTTAAATTCTTTCATTCTTAAATTTTTTAGTTCCACAATTCCCTTAACCATTTCCTCTATCATTTCTTATTCCAAGCTGATACAAGAGTTAACACATTGATTGGGCTAATTTAAAACGTTATAAGGATTTTATGCACGTACAGCATATCCTTTTGCTCTCCACTGGGTGCACTTCCATGTCATGAACATAAACGTGAACGTTTCGCTGCTCCACAGTAATTTTTCATTGCATTTCTGAAACACAATTTCCCCTCGTTATCCCGTATCACAGGACCCGGAGACTGCTGGAGATTGCTTCTGCTCCAGCTACTGTTCCTGCTCCCTGCTACTGTAGTTTTTGCTGCAGGTCAGGATGCCATTTGGCATTTGCCACTTGATTCGGGCCTCCTCAGCCTTTAGCCAGGCCAAGGCAGTCATCCACCCAGCCTTTGGCCTTTTTTCGCATTCGTGAATAGCGAAAGCCAAGCCGGCACTGCCTATCGATTTTCCTCGACTTGACTCGACTTGGCTTGAGGATTTGCACCGGGGAGTGCACCTGCATCTAAGTGAAATTCGGCTGGCCAGGCTTTCAAATCAAATTTAGCAAAAGCCCCCGAGTTCACCAGCGGATTGCTCGAAAACTCAGCTCGTTCTGTTCGTTAGAGAAAGTTTTTTGCCCAGCTTTCAAACTACAAATGCACAGAGGAAAATTTACAGCCGAAATATATCGATTTTTTTGTGTGCTTAAATTAATAAGAAGATTCCTTTTAAGGTGTCTGAACTCAAGAACACCTGGAAATTTCAACAAAAAGAACCCAAATGTAGCTAGAAATTCTACATCAAGGTGTTCCTAAGTCAACATTTCCCTGAGTGTGACTGCCAAGGCAAATGGAATCCCACACGTACAAGCGTCGACAGATAGACAGATGGCTAGAGACCGACAGACTGATAGACAGACGGACAGAGATTGTCATGCACAAATTGAAACTTTTCAAGTTACGCTCGAAAAAGTTTGAATTCAACTAATACAGTCGAGTTTCAGATTGTTTAGTCATACGCATACGTGTGTTTCGTCGTGTGTATCTGCCTGTGTAGATGTTTTATTTGCTGGAAACTTTCGAATGGTTTCGAATTCAGTGGGATTCTTCTGTGCACAGACCGTTACCCATTCCGAATGTAAGACAATATGCGGCTAATGCCCTTAAAGCCGGCAAATATTTACGCATAAATGTTTTAAATGTAAATGCCTTCATTTATTTGGGCAATATCTCATCAGAATCCCCGTCGCAGTGGGGTCTCGAATGTCTTTCGATAAATGGCTGGGATAAATGATAAATAGAATGAATGCCTTTGGGCCATTGTGCTTCTGCCTTGCCATTCCGATTGGCGTGCCTGTTTGGATTTAGCCATAAGCTAATCAAATCCATGGGGCTGGCATAATGATGCGACCGGCGGTGGTGGGAAAACACTTTTGTCGGCTCTGATTGAAAATTTAATTAGGAGAGAATGTTGTCAATCTGCAAACACGTAAATTATAAACATTTCCTAATTGAAAACTTAAATATTTACAGTGAAAATAGAGCTACAAATGATTTTACTCTCAATAAATTGTATCATTACAAAATTCTACCAAACGAATGTTATTTTTGCCTTTGATATTTAGGTGACTTGACTTGGTGTGGTCAAAATTAAATTAAACTAATTCCCCTATTAGATAAATGCAAAATGCATTCCCGCTTTGCCACTTTATGTTTGCTCTGCAATTAAAATCGTTGAGTTTGGCCTGCTCTTAATGGTTTTTATTAACCACAAATTGTTCGCACTTTGATGGAAATTTTTGTTTAACGATGACCACAAATCTTATATTCTTTTATCTTTTATATTGCAACCCATTTGCTCTGCAATCGATGAAAGGTTGAATAAAAACATGTCAATTGCACAAATCGAAAGCAGAAAACTGAAAGCAGAAAAGAGAAACAAAACAGAGACCAGCAAAGCAACAACTGCGACAGAAAGCAACCACAAAAAGCAATCTGAAGAGCAACAAGGACTTAATTCGCAAAAGTGTCCCGAGCCGGACTCTCCTCTCTGCGCAATCAGTTAAGCAAATATTTACAGCCGAAGCCGGAAATACGCTTAAGAAAGCATTTAAATCAGTTTCGCATTTTCCCCAAGCACTCGACTGGAAATGGAAATACAAATGAAAATACAAATGGAAATGGAAATTCCCTTTCCGCGCCGCTTCGTATTTTATTGCCCACTAAATGCCATGAATGATATTTGCCTTTGCCTTTGACTTAACTCTCGCAGCGGCGGCAAACAGCAAAAGTTGCAAATTAATAATATTAGTGCCAGTGGGATGCCCCTTCTGCTCCTCCCGCTCCTCCAGTTCCTTTTCCCCGATTTGTGGTCGTCCGTGTGCAAGGACGACAATGGCGGATTGGCGGCTCAACGTTTTCTCATTAGGACAACTTCCGGCGGAGTTCCGTCCCGGCACCAGACGACTCACCATCGCCAGTGTTTATGTCATTAAGTGGCGCTCGACATCCAGAGGACATCTGGGAGAGTGTGTCAAAGTATCTGCTTGCTGTCGCCCTCTTGGCCTCCCCGGGAAGGAATTGTTCCATTTGTGTTTCGCCTTTTGGAGCGGATTATTGTTTATAATATTGTAATGTGGCAAAGCCAAATAAAGTGGAGTGCTGCCAGGACGAGGTTCAGTAAAAAAGTTGACCTTTCTTCAAGGTTTTCCTACAACAATAAAATGGCTTGCATTCAACTTGATCTGCTCCTGAAAATTGCGAAAATTTGGTAGAAGGTGTAAAAAGATGGAGAAATTATAATTCTATACATAGAAATCCTTCACAAATATTTAGAAATTAAAGGAATATATATACAAAACTTCATCTTTAATCTTCCTTCATCTTTATTTTCCCGTCTTCCACTAAATGTAAATCTTAAACTCAAAATTACGAATTAAGTTGGAGTTTGCTAAAAAAAAAAAAAAAATCAAAACAAATCGTTGCAAAATAGCCCTCAGCCTGTAAAAAGTCACTTCCCTCCTGCGGCAAGTCAACTTTTCGGGCAACCCTCGTTCGCAGAGCTGCTTAAGTATCCTTCATTCGACATGTTTACTTTGCACTCGCCCTACTCCCTGCTCAGTCCCAGCTTCCTCCGCGTTTTTTCCTATATGCCTTCACATGGCTGAACACTGGGGAAAAACTAATAGAACCAAGAAGATTGCAATTAATAATCCGAACTGAAAAGGAAAAATAAGTCTTTGAACTCTTTTTTTCTTTTTAAGATTCACACCAATACACTATCAAAATTAAAAACGAAATCTTACAGGAGTTATTTGAGTCAGTCACAATTAAAAGGTGTCTTTAATAATACCTTTAAAATATCGTAAAAATATAAGAATACTATTAGTCATAGAAATAAGCCTTCCAATTTTTATTCTGAGTGTCTGCTCGATTTTTTTTGTATCGCTAGCTGAAATCCTGCAACTTTAGAAACCATTGAGAAAGCCTTTTGTGTGTTAGTTAAAGGTTTGCCCTGGCCCTTGCTCCTGTTTCTTTCTCTATGTAGGTCCGTTTTCCCCTCTATTTTCTCTTCTGTCCCGGTGTTCCTTACTTTTTTTCGGTTTAGCTTTCGTTTTTGTGTTGTGTCAGGCATGTGTCGAGGAGCAGAGGACTCTCTTTGGCCGGGCCCTTCGTCTGGCCCATGGGCCTTGTCGGCCTAGGCCTTTGTCTCTCGGGTCGCTCCTTTTTTTCTCCTCTTTTTTTCGGTTTTCCACAACACACAAACTCTACACGTATATTATTTATGCTATTATTGATTTTATATGTGGGTTCAATAGAGTCGGCGGCGAGCCCAGGACTCGCCCTCTGGGAGCTCCAGTCGCTGCAGATTAACGTGTCGCCATTGCCGGGCGCAAAATGAAATCATTCTTCAAGCGAAATTTATAACCAACTTCGCGGGCTCATCAACTTTCCTTTGAGCCGTGCAATTTGTATGTCTCGGCCAAAAAAAAAAAAGAAATAAAATAAAACGAAAATAACAAAAAACGAAAGAGACAAAGTTTCGGGAGTGCTCTTCTTTCAATTTATTTTGTAACACGCGGCAACTTCAACTTAGTTGCGGTCTGCGAGGCTGCGAAAATATAAGAATAAAAAAAAGCCACCGCGGTCAACGTTTTTTTTTTTTGTTTTTTTTTATATTTTCTTAGCCAGGGCCAGCGACTTTTTGCCTTATTTTAATTTCGACTTTTTAACAAAGTTAACCAAATGTTCGGAATTGAATTTGGGACAAGGCCCAAATCATAAATGGTCACTCGGGCGAGCTGCTCCTAAGTACGCAGCCTCGCTGTCTCTCGGTCTCGGGAACTCCCGGTGGCCCCCAGTTTATTTACACTGCTAACGCCTAAATTAAATTTTAAGCTGTTGATTTGCATTTTCAGCCAGGAGGGGGCTGCTCATAGGAACCTCGGAGCTTGTGTTTATTGAACCCTGATTATGTTCAGCAGCGTCGAAGCGAGAGCAGCGGAAGGAATCAACATCAAAATCAGAATCCGAATCAGGCACAGGCTCATTAGACTTGCGGGGCTTGTGGGTGGGCAAGGCGCAGTAAGGAGAGAGGTTGAGTCCTCCCAGTGAAAATGGCTTCTAATTAAGGAGCACACACACAAAGATACAGAGAGACCCTGGCAAACTCATAAAAAAGGTTAAAGTTAAATAAAGCGCCGAGAAAGTTAAAAATGAGCCGGGTTGCCGAGCCGCTACTTGTTTGGTTCTTTCTTTTGTCTCCGCCAAAAATCTGTTAAGCATTCCGCACTTTTCGTTCCTTTTTTTCCTGCACCGTTTTTAATGAAATTAGGCCTGCCACATCACTCAGCATTAGAATGGATGGCGCCGATGGCCCCGGGGGGTGGCACAGGGGTCGAGGTCGAGGACAAGGACGAGTGCGGGGTCGAGGTCTTCTGACAAAATGAAATTAGCCGCGTTCAACAAAACCAAAATCAAATTTTGTACTACAAAGAAGATGAAAAATATACATACATAGCGAAAAAATTGCAAACAACAACTTATTGATTGACTTGGGCAACAAGCTTTCTGACGTTAATTACACATTTTCTATAAAAAAATAAATAAGGAATAATACGTTGCATACGAAGAAGTATAGCAGAACAAGAACACAGAAATAAACTAAATCCACTTTTTAATTTTAAGTGTCATTCGTATTTTCAAAATGTATTTTTTTTTTAAAGAAAGTTTGTATTGAATATAATGTATTTTGTATAAAATATCTAAGTTTAAGTTAAAACACTTTCAGCTCGATTCTATTTAATTGTCGGGAAAACAGTCTTGATCATCGTTCGCCCATCGTCCTCATTAGTTTTTTGCTTTCAACCTTCTCGACTTTAATTGTCATTCTGCTTGCTCATCTATTCGTCCTCTTTGCTACTGGCCTGTCCTAATGAAATCTGTCTATAAACAACACTCATAATACCTATTAAGATTATTTTCACCACAAATTGTCTGCTTAATATTTTTGAAACTGTGCTGAAATTTTCACCCAAAACCACGTAATATTTTTCCTAATTTTACTCGCTACTCATTTATTGAGCTTAAAGACAATGAGTCCCTGTTCTTTCCTCAGTGTAAAATACATTTGCAAGACATGCGAGTGTTCGTGGCGGAATGTCAGCTGGCGCGACGAGGAGAGTACTTGCGGGGATATGGCGTGGGGACTACCTAATTTACGCAACGAAGTAATTTGAAATGAAGGCAGCCAGCGACAGAAGGAGACGATGATGCCAATGCGAAGGACATGGTTCGAAGAATTCTGCTGGTGAAACCAATTTGCAAACAAGTCAACAATGGCTGAAATGGCAGAGAACTGCGAACTGCGAGTAGGCAATAAGCCGAAGTGCAGTCACTTCCCGCCAAACGTCCTTCGTCCTTTTGCCGCCACTCCCGCCCATAGTCCCGCCTTTTTCCCTTGGCTTCAGCTATGCAAAGAATAGAACCCGAAGCTAGTTAGCTAACTGAGTACTGAGTACCGAGTACAGGGTACTCAGCAAATAGACGTTCATAATGAAGCCTCTATTGATTGCCGGCAGTGCTTGTGTTTGCTTCGATCCTTGCCGCAGCTGAAAAATAAACTGAGCTGGAATCCTTGTGGAGAGCTGAGAGCAACCTCCAGCTGTCACAATGATATAAATTCCCCCATATAAAACCCTGGAAATCCGTGACGTTTAATTAACTAGTTTAATTAGGTTTTTCCCCCAAAACAAATCACAATGAGTGCCATTAAATGCATTCACACCTGGGTGCGAATTGAAAATGTGCATATTAAATTGTGTTTACCTAACGCCAGCCAGCAAATTAAGTTTTCTGGGGAAAGCTTTCATTCGGAGCTCTTCTTGGAATTACATTCGAAGTGCTGCTGGCTGTCTATTTCCGTGTGAGTTTTATTTACGAAGGAATCTGATAAATTACATGTGTATATTTCACACTTGGGTAATGGAATGAAGAAGGAAGGTAGTTTTGATATTTTTTCAGCTTGTAATTATTTTATTTTCAGATATCTTAAGCAGGTGTTATTTGCTTGCATAATTTCCAAAAATGTCTTGTTGTATATTACTGACATTATATTTCTTGAGTAATTCACTTCTTTTTCAATGATATCATCTGCCGAAACATATGTATAATAAATTATACCCAAAATACCATAATATATGAAAAGCTGGCCTTAAGACGAGCCCAAGGCCTTAAAGGCCTTTATTTTATAACACGACGTCTTACACTCGAGCTACTCGACTGTACTTTCGTACGTTGTTTTTCATTTGGCGAATATATTTCATTTCCAGGCTAAAGAAAATAAGAAATATAATAAAATAAAACAATTTCCTCCCATGGGGTTGAGCTGGTGTCGAAAATTGCTTTGCCAGCACAAGGAATGCTCGTAATAACAAGGAAGCACATCCTCTCGAGCTGGCTGTGAAAACATGCAGCCCACAACTGGTAATCCGCGTGTATTCCGCACTGTATGTTGTAAGTATGTGGCGATGGTGATGGTGGCTGCTCCTTGTTAGTGATTGCTGTTACCGCCGCAATTGTTTGCGCAAATCGTTAAAACGTTAATCAAACAGCAAAGAGAGCAGACGACACGCCGCCACACCGTCTGTGCCCGGCAGTCCGTGTTTACTCCGTGCCGGCCTACGGCGACAAACAATGTGGATACCACACGACTACGAAATCCAGGTACAAGAACACCTGGAGCAGGAGCGGGAGCTGGTTCCCGAACCAATATCATGCTCTGTGTATCCCGCTGCTTAAGCTGAAAGCCCACAAAACCGCAACAGCAGACGGGGGGCGGCATACAGATGCAGATGCTCGCGTACTCGTAACTCGGTAAACGGTGAAACTGGGGGAAAAGATGCCAACGACATTTGTGGCCGGATTTCATACAGTCTCAGCCCCGTTTGTCGTCTTTGTGCCGAGGAGAAGAATGTCCCACAAAGGCTAATGCCAGTGTTACCAAATCAGCCATTTTGCCGCCCTCTCAGCTAAGGGTATTTCTTCTTCTCCTTTCAATGGTTTCCCTCGAAATCGATTTAAACAAACACAAAATAAACCAAAGAACAGAAATCGAAGACCTGAATTATTTCAAAGGAAATTAGCTGTTTTGATTAGGTGTTTGTATGGCCTAAGATATACGAATTATTTGTTACAAGAATTAGTTAAAGTCTGCAATTTAATTATATATTTTCGTTAAAAATATAAGTAAGATATATTCTCTGCCATTTGTAGTATCCTTTCCAAGTGTCCAGCACTGATTACCGCCCTAAGCAGCCACGACAACCACAAAACAGGAGTAACAATAGCGAGTGGTCCGTCCGCTGCGGGGCAACGTCGTACATGCAAAGTCACTCAATTGATTTTCAGCAGCTTGTTGTCAATTATCTGCAGTGGCTCGGACTTTTGTTTCCCTGCCCATTCAGCCGGGACAGGGCTTAGTCCTTTGCGTTCCGTTCGGTTCCCTTTTGGGGCCAGTTTCTAATGCCGACGGTTTGCCTTGTGCGGCACTGGCACTGGCAGTGGCCTTCACACATCCCACAGAGAAATGCACAATGAGACACTTGGTGCACTTGTCGAGCGTACTTGAACAGTTTCAAGGACACCAATCGCTGCCAACACACGCACACACCCCACTCTCTGTCTCTGCCCTGTGTGTGTGTGTGTATTGTTGGCCAGAAAATATAAATCAGCTGTTGTCCATGATTCATTGAGTAAAACGCTGGCTGGCGCTCTCTCCTACTGTGCTGGCAACTGTGCTAATATGCGTGGAACTCTCCCTTTTTGTGCGCTCTTTCGGCCATGGCTTTCAATTCCATTAGGCCACCTCACCCGCCCTAGTCCTTGCCTTGCTCTGAGCCACCTTGGCATTGGGCCAGTTGTAGTTGCCTCAACTGATTTTCCACCCACTTTGGCAGGTCGTGTGCGCAGTGTGCATTCCACCTGCGAGCTTTCCCCAAAATAAAAATGCACTATGCGCTGTGCTCTGAGCTCTGTAAATAAATAAGCAAGTTCATTAACTTTATACGGGCGAATAATGAGCGAGGATTACATTTTTAGTAAAGTAGTCCATCAACATTAAGCCGGGCTTATGTGCGGAAAATTACATTTTAAAATAGTTGATGTTGTGCTTCCATAAAATCATTTTTAACAGGAAAAATAAACGTAGTTTTATTGTATTTTCTGTTTACTTACAAGCAAAATTGCGCTTTTGAAAGTTTTCTTTATTTTCATTATAATATCATGAAGATAACATAATATTAGTTCTTATAAATAATTCATTCAGCTTAATAGTTTGCTAACATTAAATAATTTTAACAGCTAAAAAGTTTGTTAGTTTACTGGGAGAAAATTAGTTAATTTTCTAGAGCAGGTTCCCAATAATACAATTAAGGTAATGTTACTTCTTAGAAATAAAATCCCCATATTTTTTAAGGGCTATTACTATATTAATCTTGCATAATTCACTGCATAATATTAATTTCCAACGCTTTAGGCCAGTTATCAGTGTGAGAATTAAATTTTAAGTGAACTCGCCCCATTAACATTAAGCCGGAATTACACACGGGAAAATTACTTTCGCGTCCTGCGGGTGAAATATGTTTGAGTGGGCGTCTCAAAAATAGCCAGGAAGGAAGGAAGGCTGTTGGAAGGACACTCACCCAACTGCGAGGACTGCACATTAAGGCCCACTTGCGATCCAATTAAAGGCCGTTTCGCCGCTCGTCGCTGGCTGGCTGACCCACATAAATAATGCATAAGCCATAATCTACGACATAATGCGTTGCCCAATTGCCCCGGGCACTCGACGAGCGGCAACTCTTGTCTACATTTTTTATAAGCCTCCGCGTCGAGGCGGAGCAATTGCAAAAATACAAAAAATAAAAATGTATCCCCGGAAAAAGGGAAACAGATTAAAAACCAGCCAAGCCCAGTAGCAACCGGGACAAGTCATTGTCGGATGGCCTGCGGCCGTGGATGGGGTTAGGTGAAACAACCAGCCCAAGGGGGTTTAAGGGTCACGGAAAATACTTTAAAGTCCAACTTGTCTAGCTGAAACCAACCCCTCAAAGGATTTTCCGAAGTAAATTTGTAGCTTCACGAATAAGCTACTAAGAACTTTGTCTTTATTAAGTAGAAGAAAAATACCAGGGAAACAGGATTGCAAATATTAAACAGAGTCTCCGGGTACCAATGTCAGCTAACTACAAATATGTTCCCAGAAGGACTTTTAAGATAAGAATTCAGAACTATACAGGTGCTTCTACTACTTTAAAAAGGCGTCCCCTACTCCTGAACTGTGATTGTCCAGGACATCCCATGTCCGCCTACGCGGTGAACACGTGACATTTTGTGGCTCAGCCATTTATGGCCTTCATATTTATTGCAATAGTTGCTGCCAACAATGTGGGTGTTTGTGTGTGGGTGGGTGGGTTGTTCTGGGTTGCTTGTGGGTGGTTTGCCAAGGGAGGTTGAATTGTGAGTGAAAGTTAAATGAAGCTGGCCAAGGACTCGCCCCGATCTCGAGCCCGGCCTTGCCTGTCACCGTTAACGCTCCGATGATTCCCTCATATTGACTTTTCCATTTCCTTTATCCCGTTTTGGAGTGGCTAACACAAAACGGCCGGTGCTAACACTTTGGCCAAATTGAACTTGAATAGAAAGCGGAAAAGCTCTTAGCCCTTAGATTCCTTTGTTGTGGCCACACCGACGATTGTTTGAGGGCCTCGTTTTCGGTGGCACATCTAATTGCTTTCTATTTTTAATAATGAGTAACCCGCATGAGCCGCCGCCGCCGCTGCCTTGAATTGCGCCAGGACACGTGGAGTAAAGTTTAAGGTCATAAAAATTAATTAAAAACAATTTGCCAGCCAGGCGCACGTACCAAGCGGCGTATGAGTAATTTGCCCTGGCAAACACTGCCCCTTGCCTTCGCTCTGGCTCGCTTTTAAGCATTTCCCCCTTTGTTTTCATAGTTTTTTGTTTGGTTATTTCTTTTAATTAGCGCGTGCGGTCGGAACGCGTGCCGCCGCAGCAACAAAAGCAATTTCCATCAAACAATTCCCCATGGCACGCTTTTTGGTGCAGTGTACGGAATTGCTTCCCCAGCGCTTTATGCTAATGTTTTTTGTCTTCCTTTGCGTATTAACAACGCAAAGAAAAAAATTAGAATATATAAACATTAAATGCAAAGGGGATGCACTCAGAAAATAGTTTTCAAACTGAGAAAGAAACATCCTCAAGAAATAATGATAACTCATAAGTATGAGTAAAATACATATATGTATAAAAGCTTCTATTTTAATGTAATGATACATGTATGCAAAAGCTTTCGATATTTTAGAGTCCGAAATTCTGCTGATATATCTGAGAGACCTTTTGCAATTTACATCCGTAGTCTGTCCCTGCCGTTAAGCTTGAGTAACTATAGAAGTAATAGATAACTGAATTAATGAAGTATATAAGAATCTCCAAAGAACAATTTATCAAAAAAGGATTATATAGAACATTTTCCCCTAGTGTAGCAACAAGGTAGGATGTCTGAATATCAGAGAACTGAAAGTAAATGGGCGTACGCTTCTTAAATTCGTTGGTCAACATTTTTGTGGTACAAAATGCGAATAACAAAATGAAAAATATAATAAAAAATACAAAAGCAAACAGCAGAAGAGGAAAAACAGAGAGCGAAAAAAGGAACTACAGCAGCCTTGGCTTGGCCTGGGCACATGCAAATTTTTGGCGGCGTTTTCAGGGTCTCGCAGGCGCTGCGCTGTAGCCGCTATTGTTTGTTGATGTTGGGGCCATAAATTCGAGCCATGTAAAAGGAAAAGTTTGCAACAACAAATCAATAAAACTGCCATCAAGTGCCAGCAATGAAAACTAGCCCCAAAGCCACTTTCCCAACTCGGCAGCCAGTTTCAAGTTCCACCCCTGCCACTTATCCGCTTTTCACATTGCCTATATTTATGCATATATTTATGTTATGTTGGCGGCGGCATGATTACTATATAATAAAGTTTACCCCGGACCAAAAAGTTTCCCTGAAGCCTAAATATATGAGTCTTTGAAATTTAAATTTACGTTGAAGTTAGGACAGCCATAAATAACACAGATGGTTATATGTATTGTATAGGCAGTCGTATCCTTAATTTTAATATGTTATATAAGGTAAGTAAGGTTCTGAATTTCTTTGACAAGGCTAAGGTAAAGAAATCTTCCCTTAAATAGAATTTTTCCTCAGTTTAACTGAACGGAAAACGATTATAATTTATTCACTCAACTGCTAGTTGCAAAAGTTTCCTTCAACAAGTCTTTAAGCTGTGATATAAAAGTTGAAACTAGTAAATACGACTTCCCTTCCTAATGACTACTTAAAAGTTTATGAGACAAATGGCTTCGAAACTAACTTTTAAGCTGATATAATTTAAATACAAGTACACAAAATCCGTGCAATTGTAAGCAAATTTTGAGAGCGTAATAAAGAAAGTTGATCTCCTTCAAAATTAACGACCATTCAAGGGCTAATGAAGTAATTATTCTGCCAGAATGTGCAAAATATATGTACATAATCACGCTAATCCAGTTAGCTGTCGCTTCCTTTTTATTTATTTTCGAGTTTATGCTGCCTTTTTCTTCCTTTTCGCCCCTATAAATAATTTCGGGCAGCGGCAGAAAAAAAGAAAAAGATAAGAAGACAGAGTAAAACATCTGAAACAGTTCATTTAACTTAAATTGCTCGGTAATTGTTTGCTCTAACGTTTTGTAAATTTGCTCATTATGTGCTGGAAATTCGGTACGTAGTTTATGGCGGACGTTGAGTGCAATTAGCTGAACGTTTGAAAGTTGACACTTTAAGCTGTTGACCGAGCATTTTGATGGCTTCCACCCAGCTGTCAATATGCAACCAAAGTGACCAACAGAAGGTGGCCAATGGCCACACCCACATCCGGTGGGACGGGGGAAATAAGGGCAGGGGGCCACGGAAGTGACCCGTCGACTCGCACAAGAGCAATTAAAAGTCACAAAACGACCCCAACGCAGTGACTGCTCATTTGCATATGGCCAACGTCATAATCACTTCATAATTGCCATGCATCATCAAAGCCACGACCCTTGAAAATAACGCGAAAAAAGTTCAACCCGAAATCGGAATGAAACCACAATGTAAGCACTCTTTTAAATGAACTTTACTATAAAAATAAATTTTATTTTTTGTTGTGTTGTATTTGAAATATGCCAAAATATCATATGGAAATTTTCCTCGTTTGAACTTAAATAAGATTTTTATCAACAAAATTGTTCAGTATAAAATTAAAACACACAAAACAATATTATTAAAATACTGTAAACGGTTTGAAAACTCAAATTAATATAATAAAAATAATGTTTTTTTCACGCCAAAGAATTTATTCTAAAAGAAAATGTTCTGCTTACAATTTCATAAGCTAGAAATACTTTTTACTTAATAAAGGCATTTTTCCTCTTCATTAAGAAAAATATTTTTCTCCCTCAAATAAATAAAATCCCTCGTTCACTATACCGAATTTAGATCATGTACCCCGAACCCGGGCCAAAATCAACTAAAAAGTTAATTACCAATGCTACAGAGTGCGGTGTGGTCTCAAAAGCCATTGAGCCTGCAATCTGCATTTGTCAGTGGCAGGCCGTGGGAGTACGCGTCGGTAATATATTATAATTATTTCTAAACTGGCCACGATTTGCTGAATCAGGAATGCAGGAGCCGGAGCCGGACCAGGACCAGGAGCAGTGGGCTGTCAATTATGAATGTC
This sequence comes from Drosophila tsacasi, assembly GCA_018904565.1. NCBI lineage: Eukaryota > Metazoa > Arthropoda > Insecta > Diptera > Drosophilidae > Drosophila > Drosophila tsacasi. The sequence goes on from JAEIHY010019006.1 coordinate 22,219, forward strand.
CGTTAACAAAGCCCCCCATTGAATGGCAGCAGCAGGGCCGTTCGGCTGTCAATAAATCAAATTGTTTATCGTCCCTCAAAACAGAAGTTCAATGCCATGCACACACGTGCCAGTGGGGCAATGGCAGTGGGTGTGCAGGTACGAGTGTGTGTCGCGAAAACAGGTCGAGTACTCGATGTGCTTTTGCCTGCATTTTTCATTAATTGAATTATCGTTATTAGCAGCACTTGAATTGGTTAACTGCAGTTATTTAGATGTCCACTTGATTTGCTAATATCCTTTTCAATTAACGAGACTAGTAAGATTTTAAAATGTATTTCACACAAAAAATATATTACTTCATATGGAAATAATAAATAGTCAATAAAGTCTAAAAATCGCTAGGCAACTAACAGATTTGTCTATTAAAAAAATATAATTATAAATCTAGAACTTAATTACATTTTCCATAGAATCCAACTGGTAACTTAATCTTCACAATTTTTTCTTCAGTGAATCCATTCAAGAATCGCTTTCAACAAAATCCAGCCTAATGTCCGACCAACTTGCAGGATTTAAACTATTTATATCTCTAATTCATTAGCCAGGCCAGCACACACAACCTCCACACACACCCGTGTCCACGTCCAATCCAATCTATCCAGCGAGCCGCCAGTCGCTTTGCGTGCCGTTTCATTTAATTTTTTCATTACCTGACCCCGCCGGCTAGGTCCCAGAAACTCGGCACGCCACGGGCTTGGCTGCTCCCATGGGGAAATTCGAAGGAAAAGCAGAGCCGGAAAACTCGACGCGATACATGAATTCACGTTACAATTAATGGCCGTCAGGAGGGCCCCATTTGATTTGTATTTATATTAAGCAGGCGGCGCACGAAACAGATTTCCGCCAGGGAGCCAGAATGGCCAAATGAAATCGAACAAATATTTATAACCCAATCCGGGCCGCCAGTCCACCATTTCGCCTGCTGTCTGTCACTCACATGGAGTGGCCATGGCATTGGCAGTGGCAGGAAAAGTCACGCCAGGATGGCTACCGGAGTAAACTGCTGTAATTGAAAACGACTTCCCTGCGAGCGCGCCCTCCTCAAGGACATCGCCACCGCATCCTGGCGGCGCCAGTTTATTGAAATGGGTCTGCGGCAGGACGATTATCTGATTGCTGGCGCGGCACAACTCGCATCTACACAGGGACAAAAAAAAAATACCTTGAACGGGGGGTCGAAAGGATATTAATTAATGGCAATTGGATGTGATTTCTGGATGTTATTATTATAATTTTGTTTTCATTTTCAGTTGAAAACATATTAAATCTGTAGTACAACCTCTGCAATTAATATTACATTTACGTGTAGTTCCTTGGTCAGGCATTGGTCTTCCTGGTGTGGCATGTAATTTGATTTTATGCAGGCTTGGTCTCTGTTTGTCTAATTGACAGTAATTAAACGAATGCCCCGACTGCCCCAAGTCGAAGTCAGAGTGGCGGCAAATTTGCCACATCAGCCAAATGTCATAGGCAAATTGATGGATGATGGTGACTGGGGGCCACAACGTTAGAACTTCGGAGCAACAGCTCAGTCATGCGTGCTGGCGTGGATTGCGGATTGTTGCTGCAGGGAGCTGGTCATGCCAGGCTGCCATTCGGGAACCTGCAGAGTCACTCACATATTAAATAAAAGTCAACGGAACAAAGTGCTTGTTGCACACACACGGCACCAGTTACAGTCGAACTTCTCTAAGTCAAACTTACCAAGAGAGCGGAGAGTCCTTGTAAGCTGAACTGAAAATTGTTTGGCAGTTTAACAGCTAAACTCGATAGAGTTGTGTGTGCTTAACTTTGGTCCTTAAACTTCGCCAACTAAAATGTCTGAGTTGACTGAAATATATAGTTCTTAGCGGAATATACTTTTAGTACTTTAATAATTATAAATAAATAGAAAAACTTTATGTATTACTTATCATTTCAAATATGTTCAAGTTAGAGTAGTACGACTGTAAAATACTACAAAAGGGAATTATAGGTGGGCGTGACAGGGCAGGGATTTTCAAATGCCAATGTCAGTGACACCATCGGCAACTGCCATTGCCATTGCCAACGGGGCTCTGACGCGTTTTGCCAAAAACTGAATTTTCGATTGGATTTCGTTCGCTTTTGTGCTCACCATTTGACCTCGCCCTCGTCTTCATCCTCATCGGAAGGCCTCAATTGCAGCAGCAGGAACATTGTGTCGAAATTGTGTGTATGGTGTGGTGTGTGTGTGTGCGTGTTTGGTAATGTGGCTGCTGCATTTGCAATTTCTAAATTCCCGATGCCATGCAACGACAGCAAAAATTACAGTGGCAGAGCAAGGACGAGCCCTCGCACAGACCCAAAAATAGTTCCTGCTTTAGTTTGCCGCAAGCTGATGATGGTGACGTCGCCCACCTGTCCGTCACCGGATTTATAGCCCTCGAGCTCATTCCCCGGCTCTCCCGCCCCTCTCCCTCCGGAGCAACTGCATTCAAGCTCCATTCCGTTTTCGAGCTCTTGGTATTTGGACACGGGTCAAAGCTCCGAGTACTCGGAGTACTTTCAAAGTCCAAAAATAGCAAAAACCGTATGAAAAGTTTATCAGCCCGTAACGAAACAAAATAGTTGGCCAAGAGAGGGAGAAACAGAGAGCTGAAGAGATGGAAATCCCATAAATGTTGGCCAAATATTTTAAAATGTTCAAGAGAAGCAGAACTTAAGCAGGGAAATTGAACAGATTTCTTATCAAAGAAAAGATTATAAGAAAAGTTTATAATTAGTTTTTGCTGCTGAATGTCTAGTTAGAATAATAAAAATAATTAGATAATCACAATATTATCTTTTGAATAAAAGAAGTGACATTTGTTAATTTGCATACAAGTGCTTCAAATAACTTTAGGCAGAGCTTCCAATTTTACCAAGCTTTGAGACCTAATATTCTTCCTATTCTCCTTAACTGCTTTCTGGTAAACACCGTAAAGTATGGTCAGAACAACTTGTCTGTCAATTTCCGTTAAGCATCTCTAAGCCAGCTCAGGCACACGGATAATGACGCCTTATCAATCACTTCGACAGGTCTCTGAAGTCCTTCACTAATTAATATTTGATGCAGAACAGCGATAAGGTCACCGTCATTATGCAGGTATGCGCCACATCAAAGTGCCCGCCAGCACAATACAATTCCCATAAATAATCTTGCCCCCACACACACAAAGCCAATTTGAAGCCTTTTTCGGCTTGGCTGAAATTTGATTAAGTGAGTGCCACACCCCTGTGGTAAGGGAGGCGGTCGAAATGGGGGCCCATCAATTTAAATCAGTTTGCTCGCCGCACCATAAATAAGGGGCGGCTGCAGTCTGTGGGAATCTCAGGGGTCCAGGAGACGCCGCCGTATTAGCAGGCATTTTTTACAATTCACCTTAATGGCGGAGATTGCTCGAAGCGGAATGGTGGCGTTTAATCAGGCAAAGTGATTTCTCCCGCACGCACACTAATGCACCATCAACTTATCAGTTTGCATATGTGCTCGCCAGATAGGACGCAGGACGACGAGGACACGTAGACAGACAGGAAGCCGACACAGTGCCAGCTGATGTTAAGGTAGTTTAACCTTACGCAACGTCCCAACTGTAAATCTACGCCCGCTGTCATGCAAAGTTCCTGCCGAGTCCCGGTTGCTGCACTTGAAGAAAAATAAGGATAAAAGGACCCTTTATGACAGCGGTCTTTTAAAAAAGAGTTAGAAAGAGGCTTGACTTCTGCCTGTGACAAGGGGATCCCGGATCTGGCGGAATCAGGCTACAAACATTTTAAAACATTTATTTTTTGACATTTTTCAGTAAAGTTTGCCTATTTTCGGTTTGTTTTATGTATTTAAGCCTGAGCTATAAAATTACATTTAATTATTATAGCACATTTACATTTAATTACATTTAAGCATTATTTTATACCTTAAAGCTTCACCTTATTACCAACCTCGAACCACTTAAGGCCCCCGGCGAATATTATATTTTTCAGAGTGCACCCTCGACTCCTATCGGGCCTTCCATGTGCGTGTCTGGCCCGCGACTTTGCCCCTCGCTTGCTCTTTTTCTTTTTTGGTTTATTTTACCCAGGAGGTGGAGTAAAATTTATTACCATTTTGCAGTTATAATGTTTCAATATCTCCTTCAGGGTAACAGGGTCGGCGAACTGGCCCGTGTGCCCATTATCACAATTTAAGCACGATTCAGGCAGATAAATGTGTATATATATATATACTTAGATACTCCTTGGATTGCCGGCTACGTGATGTATGAACCACCTCCCCTGCTCCCCATTCAGAAACCAGGATAAAGCCTGGCTTTTTGTGGATACGGTTAACTTCCTGCGATTCCTCAAACACCTGCGGGTCAATAATTGGTGCCGGCGTTAACTAGGAATCGCTTAATCCCATTCCGGTTAGTGGAGCGGCTGGAGTACGCCTGGTTAAGCCAACTAATTGGCATGTGGCAAGTTTCTAATGAGTTGCGAAAACTTCCAGTCGGTAAACAGCTGCGTCACTGGCAGTTGGCCATGGGAAATGACTTTTCATTTTAATGGCCAATACATTTAACATCTGACCTGGTCAATGAAAAAATAATGAGACGAAAGGAATTACCAATAGGATTAAAGTTTATAATTTAAACAGAAAATAAAGCGATTGAAGGAGAGAGGGAAACATTTAAGTTGCTCAGCCATTATCTTAACAGGTGAACTTTAATTATGTTGATTGTTGGCCAGGAATTATTTAATTAAATAAATTATAAAAAAACAAACTACATATAATTAAATGATGTCACAAATAACACACAATTACACAGCTTTACATTAAAAACGCAAAAAAGATTGTGCCACTCTTTAAAATAGTGATTATAATAATAAAACTGTTTGAACAAAAGATCAACTAATGCAATTTCAATATTACCATCAATTCGGCCAAACACAAAAACGTAATTCCATTGAAATGTGTTGAGTGGAAAATGTTAAATCTGCACTATTTGAATTAAAGTTTTTCACAACACTCGGCGAGATACAATCACGAAATGGATACCCCTCCTGAAGTGTTTCCTGTGAACATGTTGCGTTGCAAGCTCCCCGAAAAATATTTTTATGCTCCATCAGGCCGAATAAAGCAAGCAGCTTTTTGGTTGGCCAAAAATTGTGGCCCGGTCTTCGGTGGGGGAGATACTTTATCGGGCTGCAAACTCACACACATGTTGGCCAACTAAAGCTGCTGGTATACGATTCCGCCGGCAAACGGAAGCTCTAGTGCTGGCCGCACTTTTCCAATTTACGCGTACTATCACTGGTTATGCAATTTTCATTAATTTCAGCTGAGCGTAAAATGCAATAATATTTTGTAAAGATATAGAAGCGCAAGCAGGCAAAAATATGGAAAGCGCGAGGGTCAGTGCAAATTAAATTGCAATGTTTATTTAATTCCCGGCTGTTTATGCAGCCACATCACCTCGCTCATTTGGGATGCAAATTCGTCGCCTCGTCGCGGGTAAACAAAACTGTGTATTTGGGGGCTGCAATTTATTCAAATTAATAATAAATATATATATACTATATATACACATCATTAGTTCCTCTCAAAAACAGGGTTATAGCGCGTAACTAGTCATTCACTATGCATATGTGGATTATTTTTGCGTCGCGTCGATTTTTCAGCTGGCCATTAAGGGGTTAAAAGTTAGCTCAAGGGCCAGTCGCCTGGCCTCAACCTTGTCCTGGTCGGTTTCCGTGTCTCCGCCTCCATGTACGTGTCTGTGTGTTGTCCTCGCGTCCTTGTCGTGACTCAATCGGCGCCACCACCACCGCCGTTGCACACTTGAGCACGTTTGCCCAGGCGGGGCTTGAACGGCACCGATTTCTTTACCAGGTCGCGCCTGAACTGGCCACCAGTGGCCTCCTCGCTGCCCGCCAGCCCCATTCCACCGCCGCCACCGCCGCCGTCCAGGAGCGGCAGGTCAATGCTGCGGCCAAGGCGTGGCGTGCGCACGCGATAAGCCTGCTCGCCGTTGGTCTGCACTGTGGGGAAAATAATTTTAAAATAACATAATACCACAATTTAAGGGTTTTTTTTAAGTTATAAAGAAGAAATTTAAGAAATTTGCAAGAATAGTATTCCCTTAGGATTTTTGCTTTTCAAATCCTTTTAAATTATTTCATAACATAAAAAATATTTAAATGAAGCATTATAAACTATCCCGGGATTGTGAAACTACAGTATAAGTATCTCTAAGTGTGTTAACTCTACTAAATTATATATAGCGAACTAGGAAATAATGTTATTTTTATATTTTTAAGCTTTTAGGCAAACAAGGAACTCGTCAGATAATTATGAAAACTTTATGGGGGCAATGACATAAAGCACCCAAATTAAAAAGATTAAACTAATGGCAACTCAGTGTTGTTCCTGTCCGGAAACAAGAGCCAAGCTTATGGGAAAAGAATGCCATAGTTATGGAGATGAAGGCGTGAAATGTGGACGTGATTCGGGATCCAATTAGAAGAGCTCAGCCCTCACTCAAGCGGGAATCTACCTATATATTCCTCGCATTTCGTCACGCGTTGCGTATACGCCCCGTGAGTCCCCTGGTGACTTACACTGTCGGAGCTTCTGCAGCAGCAGATAGTAGGCCAACGGCGGCATGCTATCCAAGTCGAAATCCTGGCCCTGTGGCGGCATGGCGGCCACCGGTAGAGTGGCACTCGCCTTCTGCGCCAGGCTGTTCTCCTCCAGCTCGTCAATGATGTCAGTCAGCTCCTTGTAGTCGCCCATGGCGCGTTTCTGGCGCGCCGCTAATGCCGCCACTGCCGCAGCTCCAGCTCTGCCGGATGATGATGATCCTGCTGCTCTGTCAGAGCCTGCCCTGATGTGATTTGCCAAATCCAGTTTGCCCGTGCCCTGCACAAATAAAGTGCCACAAAGCAAAGCACAAAAAAGCAGCACACACAAGAGGAATAAAAAAGAGGAGGAAAATATTTGAGATATTTCCTTAGAGGGTGTTTATACCAAGTGTTCAAATTAAGAACAGGGGGATATTATCTTTATAGAATTGTATTTACCTTATACCTATAAAAACTTAAATGTTTTCATTTCAATTTCACATGTATAACCCGAACATATGCTTAAGGGTTCTTAAAATATATTTTTATGGATACAAAGCATTATAAAAAATAAAATAAATTAATTATATTAAAATAACTATCAAAGATTGTTGCTTTTTTATTTATATCAAAGCAATTATAGTCTCTAATGCTTTAAATACATTTGATTTCATTTGAAATTAGAAAATTAAAGCTTCAAATACAAAAATATGTTTTATTTATTATTTACTTTATGTGCTTTTGATGTTCTCTACCCGGTATCTCATTGTCGAGGTCCTTGAGTTACATGTTCCTTTTTTAGGAGATGGCTCAGCCGAGAGGCTGCCAAACTGTCGACACGTGTTAAGTTATTTTTATGCCGCCTATTTATGCTCATACTCGTACGTGCGCTGCACACACAGCGCCGCCTTGCCAACATACACCCAGCACGGGTTGTGTGTGAGTGTGTGGGTGTGCGAGGTGTGACCGGGTGTGCGAATGTGCGAGTCAAGCACTTTATTGTTTCAATTTACAGCCCGGCAGGCAGCGTGTGCCGCTTGATTAGACAACTCAATGTAGATTGAAATGCCAACACCTGAAATCGGCTTGTAAATCGCACTTCACCCATAAACGCTTCTTCTCTGTCTGTGTGTGTGTGTGTGTGGGTGTATACTTGATATTAAACCTTAATTTGGCAAAGCATTTTTAGCCGCACTTTCGTAATACGTATACGCCGTGTGGCTGGCGAAAGTGTTAATTGGATGCGAATCGATTTCCTGCATCTGCAGCTTAATTGGTGGCATCGCAAATGGCGTTGACAGTGAGGAAATGAGACTGCACTCAGTGCTGCCGCCTGGGGAGGAACTTTTGCCCGAATTTTCCGCCCGTAAAACCAAAGTACGTAGAACGTAGTTGGATGCAGCGGCAAATTATCGCGCAAAGCTGGCGAACTTGTGCCTGGGCAAATAACACTAATTAAGTGGCGCTTGTTTGGCTGTACCAACCTGTACACTTCAAAAAATTACTTAAACTAGAACTTAGCATACTGAATTTGCTCATTACAAAATGTGAAAGTGGTGTAGAATTTTTAAGTCAGCTTTTTGATTGTTTCTTTGAATTGTTTTGTAACTTTAAAGGGGATTCACATAAATGATAATGCTAAACTCGAAACTTGTCCTCAACTCACATATATGCGTAGCTTTTAATAAACTTTTATTCTTTAGATAATTTTAAAGTGTAACCACTCTTACCTGCAAGGCCTTGGCGTGGCTGCAGACGAGGACATAGCAGGACGCCGCGATTAGCAGCAGTGTGCAATAACTGGGTCCATACATAACTGGCCCTGGTCGGTGTTTGCCGTTTATGAGCGCCGCTCAGGACACTACGGAAGTGCTCTCTCGAGGCTCTCGACTATTAACTCCGCTCCGGCGAATGGGACCGCTTTGGCACTTTGGGGGCTTTCGGACAACTACTGATGGCAGCAGCACGGCGATCCGGAATTTTTATAGCCAAATGCGCCTGGACCCCCCTGCGAGCATGATTAGCTCCCTGATGGACGGGTGCTAAGTGATTTGTTATGCACTCTAAGCTCCGGCTGCCCGCTGGTCAGCGTAAACAGGCGGCGAATCAAGCGGCAAATCCCAAACGGAAGCGCCACCAATTTGTCACACACACACAGAGCAAGTTTAAATCAGAGGACAAAGTCAACGGGATTGGGAATGGGATTGGGATTGGGAAGCTAATTGAAGAACGCAAGTCCAGGATAGTTTGCTTTGCAGTGGGAGAAAATTGGAGAGAAAATGAAAAAACCAAATGTGGTTTATTAAAAATGTATAGGTTAAATTAAATAGCTATATTTTAAGAGATTTTCATAAAAACTTATAGAGCATTGGAAATAAATTTGGACAGGCTTAAATCATTCTTAATTTAATGAGATTATTCAATAATTTAATTGATATTATCCATTTTTCCCTGTGCAAGCGTGGGACATCCCGCTTTAATGGAAATCAGAACGCGCGTAAAGTCCGTCACGCCCCAGAGGGCGAGGGAGCATTAGCGGCAAAGCCCACGACGGAGCAATGTCAATGCCGGTGACGCTGCCAATCGATCAATCTTATTTAAATGTTGACAGTTGTCTTCGGCAATGTATCTCAGCTTGAAGGCCGTTTGCCATTGGGGAAAGGCTTCCACTTCGGCATCGGCAGCGACTACGAATTGGTTTGATTCGTTGTCGGCCCTGCTGTTCCCTGGCTGGCTTATTTAAATGCCATTTCTGAGCCGCATTAGGTTCAATTTGTTGGGCAAACAGCTGGCACACCTGGCGCACACACCTGCCAAGGAGGTTTTGTCACCGGGCCTGTCAGCAGGCATTTAAATTCAGATTGTCGATGGGTCAACAAGGTGGCCTGAGTCGAAACTGATTTAGCAATTGCCTTCCACAACGGGTTTCAATGACAGCAGGACTGCAAATCTCCAGGATTTTCAATTAACTAAGCTCGAAACCAGGCATCAGACTTCGGACATCAGCCATCCATCAATTGGATGTTTTTGCTCCGTTCTCTGGTCCATGCAACTGGTCCCTGCAACTGCAGAGCTGCTGGTCGAGTATTTATTTGTGCCACTAATTTACACAAACATGGTCAGCACTAGGACGAACCCGACTACCCACGACCTCCGACCTGACGACCCCCAGCTGGCAGTTATTTATTTAGTAACTCAATGTGGGGCAGGCAACCTCTTTTGCCGCCAGCCGGACCCTTAGGGATTTATCTATTTGCCAAGTGCTGAAAAATGTATCCTTGAAAAATAAACGAAATACACAGAAATAAGGTCACAAAAATGAATTTATATGTTGAAAAAAAAACAGCATTAGTCCGGTCATCGGATTATGGAGAGTCACTAATTGGACTGCCATCTGCATTAGCAATTATAAATGGAGATATATTTTCGTGTTCAATTAAATTTTTGGTTAATAATTTGCAATTTTCATCGGTTAAAAGCTCAGAATGATAAGCTGCTGTGGATAGAGCAGGTCTTCTGGGGAACCTCCCATAAGTTTGCCTTAGTGTTTGCCTTTCGAATTAGTCTCTGGATCAATTATTTGCCTTGCTCACTTTATCAGCTTACTAAAGCTCCGGAGGAGTTAAGTCCTCAAATGGCGCGGCGACTAACGCCCACCCACAGGGCACAGGGTGTGTGCCCTTTTGGCCGAGGCTTCCTTCGGGCTGAGCGAAGGGATTTAATTGAATTAGCCGTGTCCTGTGCGCGCGGCACTTTGAAGTTTGCACTTTGCACCCCGCCCCCACTCGAGGATGATGCTTTGGGATCCTGCCAGAGTCCTCCGGCGCACTTGCCGTTGACCCAGGGACCACGGGCTCTGTTGACGTTCGGGCTTAGGATGGATACAGAGACTGAAGAGTTCCGGGAACCTGAGGGCCAGGAGAGCCGCGGCTTCGCGACGGAGTTTCCGCCCAGGCCAACGCGCGATGGTAATAATTAAGCCAAATGGAGTGCGAGTGCGGCAAAGGACCTTTGCGACCGATAAATAATGGCGCATTAAATTTATAAGCCACAAAGAGGAAAATGGAGAGCCCCATCATGTGGTTTTTAGCCAAGAACATTAAAACATTTAGTTGCCAATCTCGACCCGATTGTCTCTGGTTGCCCCGAGCAAACAAGTCGAATCTTGACCGTCGAAGGACAAAGCAAGGAGCTGCAATGTAATCGACTCTGCAAGGTTGAGTGCCATATATATGGCCACATGGCCAGGCTTATATATCCTTAAAACTATTGAAACCAAAATGGTGGAAGGATACACAGAGCAAAGCAGGCAACACATGTCTAACAAAAGTACTATAAATACAATCTGCTATCTCTTCTCAATTAATCTTTATTCCTCAAGAAGAAACATCACGGAAATTATCTTTGAAAATTTATATATTAGGCCATATCCATATTCATGGTTTTCACAGTGTAGGCTAAACAAGCTTTCAGTAGACGAGTTGAATAAAAACTTGTAGCCAGCAATTTCTATATTCTGCCAAGGACATTTCACATTCAACTCAATGCTCGAGCGACTGGCTAAAACTAAAGCTTGTTTTAGTTTTCATAGATGATGTGCTAGCTTTTTTACGGTCAAATTGAGTTGCCAAATCCCCCTTGACTTAAAATAATTCAGTAGATTATGAGTGCCTCTTTTGTTTTACTTAAAACCAGCGTCAGATTTTGTTGAAAACATAATGTGAACGCTGCTAAAAAAAACTTTTCCCCTAGATGCGAAGATAAGCTCGCTTTAATCCAACTTTTAAAGCAACAACTTGTCTGTATATATATTGTATATACCCACAAGTGTCAGCACTTGGCAGCTGTGGGGATATAGAAATGCAGATGCGTTGAGTTTTCGCAGAGAATGCATTGCATGTCGAGCGCACACATTGCGTATACGCAATGTATTTTTGTTATATTATTTCTGTTATATGTTTTAATGTAGTGTGGGAAAAAGCTGAAATGGCGGACAGACAAATGACAGCACTCCGGGTGAGCCGTTCTTCCGGCAAATCAATATGCCAGTCAAAGTGGGGTTTATGGCCCCTGAATTTTGTATGTACAGATATGGACAGAAAAGACCCACGGGCGCAACAGTTCGCAGTTCACAGTCTCATTTTGCCAATCTCATGCAGTTTCACAGCCTGACGCTCTTCGATTATTTCATAAATTATTTATTTATTCATTTGCAGTTCCCGTGTCGCCGACATCTCGCCGTTTGCCAGCAATTCGTGGAACTCGAGCGGAGACTAGAGGGAAAGGCAACCTGCGGAGGATTGGGAAATGGAGTGGAGCCCGGTCGGAGCTTTGAGCAAACACTCGAAACGTGGAGGAGCCGTGGCAGGGACACAGCCAGGATGAGGACGAACTTCGACGGGCTTGTTTGCATTGCAGATTGCAATTACGCGTACTCGCGTTTTAACTTACGCACGACATCGGGCCAGAGATAAGTCCCGCGTAATGATGGCTGGGAACGGGGAACTTTAATCAGGAGGCGTCGTCTCAAGTGAGCGGGGGAAATTGAAGACATGTCGGGGGACAAAGTTACTGACCTCCTTCTGGCCACGACAATGACATTGCCCGCAACAGGAACAGGATCAGCATCAGCAGCAACCACAGCGGCAACAGCAGCTACAGCCTCCGGCAGGCTGGGCAAATCGATAGCAACATTCGTGGCAGGTAGCGTCACAACAGCAACATCCACATTAACATCGGCATCAGCATCAGCATCAGCTTCAACATCAGCTTTAGCCACTGGCAACAGTAACCACCTTCTGCATCCAGCAGCAACATTAGCCACCTCTTTTGCCCCAGCTGCAACATCTGCTGCTGCTACTACTGCCGCTTCTAGTGCTGCCACAACATCAACAACGAGTCTGCCTATAACCCCACAATTTGTAGATGCCTCGTTGACTTCGCTATCGTTAACAGCCACCTCGTCCTCGTCCTTTGAATACTTCTCCTCCTCCTCCGCCTTGTCCTCGGAGGCCCCTTTCGAGCTCCTGGCAAACACTACAGGCAATGCCACCAACATCATCATCGATCCCGGGCAAGAGCTGGAGGAGAGCTGGCTGGATATGTCACTGCTGCTGCTCAAAGGATTCATTTTCTCGTCAATTATCCTGGCCGCGGTCCTGGGCAATGCATTGGTCATCATTTCCGTCCAGCGCAATCGAAAGCTGCGGTAAGTCTTTATATCCAATTATTACTTTCCTGACGGTTGCCCATTAAGGTATTTCATAGCCAGAATTAAATATTTTTTGCTTAATAAAATTGTAATTATGAATATTTCTTGAGAGAATATTTTAAAAAGAATATTTTAATGATATTAAAAAATTTTTTAAATGCTTTTTTATTTAAAACTTGTTTATTTAATTCAGCTTTTTTAGCTTGGAATTTTATGAGAATATTTTTTGAATTTTTCAAAGCCAGCATTGGCACCACTGCACCTTCGTAGTCACCTGGGCTTAATTGACGGTCATTGCCGCGAGCGCGGCTCACAACAATGCAGATGGCAAACACAAGAAAACACGCTGGCAACCTCTTTGTGCCAGCGTAATAAATGTAATTTAAATGAGCGACAAGTGGAATAATAAAGCGCAAAACGAAGTTAAATGCGACACACACAGGGACACACAAGCCCATCGCTGCCATGACAGCGTGCTGTAGCATCGCGATGACAGGACGCCCTAGAGTGCAGTGCAAATAAGTGTAGCATACCATTCAGCGCTGGGCTCGAGCCCCGCCCTGCCACGCCTTCCCCGCCCCGCCCACGCTTAATGTTGCGCAACATTTACGCGTTCGAGGGGCTGGCTCTGATTAAAGAGTTTATCGCGCTACTAAAAAAAGAAGCTTAAACTGCTCAGATTATCGTTTATTGCATTATTATAAAGCGTAACTGGGTTGGCATATGGGATCTCGTTGAAATAATATATTAAACGTACCGAGCTGAAAGAAGAGCATGCTTGTAAAAAGGCTTAAGAACGAGACTGGAGGAGTCTGGATACTTATGTATTTTATATTAAAATAAAGAAACAAAGGTTCCTTTTATGAAACTAATTATTTTTATGAAGAAAGTATCATAACTCAGTAGATTTATTTTAGAACTGTAGCTCAGGTTTATTTACTCAAAAAAAAAAATCATTTTATTATAGTTATACATAGATTTTTGTAGTACTATATGTATTATTATAAATTGTAAGCTATCTTCTTTGACAACACTTATCCAAGAGACCACAGTAATACCTTCATTTGCATCCTTTCGGCTGAAGATGACAGCTGCAACCTGGGCGGTCAAATGACTTTTGCCAGCAAGGAAATTGCTTCATGCAGGTGACCTGAGCGGAAATGGCAATGGAAAGCTGAGCAAAGCTTTGTGTGTTTATCCAGCAACTTCCATTCCATTTCGGCGTGGTCACACCACTGACTCCCCATTACTGGTGCTGGGCTAGTTAGCCGGGACAATGCCAAACATAACACATCTCGCATGTAAAACCCACTAATTCCGGCGCTATTGTTTCGTTCGCAGGGTGATAACCAATTACTTTGTCGTGTCGCTGGCCATGGCCGACATGCTGGTGGCCCTCTGTGCGATGACGTTCAACGCCTCCGTGGAGCTGTCTGGCGGCAAGTGGATGTTCGGGCCGTTCATGTGCAACGTTTACAACAGCCTGGATGTTTACTTTTCCACGGCGAGTATCCTGCATCTATGCTGTATATCGGTAGACAGGTATGACAAGACCATATTGAACGGTTTTAAGTTGGATCTCTTTAAATCCAGCAGGACCATTAATCTTGCCCAGCTGCCCGAAATCACTCTCAATGCCAGGGCGAAGTAGAAACAATTAATTACCGTGAAAGGCGCGCACATCAAAAGCAAACATTAGGCCCCGCCCGTATGATGAATGCGGCCCAAATGATTTGGGCGTGTTATACTCGGTCCTCCCTGCTCTCCTGCCCCTCATTTGTGCTCCCCGCAAGCCGTTAATTGGGCGATATCCCAACTTGGGAGGCAGGCCAACAGCTGCGACTGCCCAGGCTGACCAACAATGGCCATTGGCCAATGGCCAGCACTGCCACAGCGCTCTTTTGTCTGTTTTAATTAATTTGTGTTTCGCTCACCTTGTTCCCGGCCGCAGAAACAAAGAAAATTATGGATATCAGCCACAATCGAAATTAGAAAATTAATGATGGAAATTAATAAGGGAGCAGAGCTACCAGTTATTGGAATATGCATATTAATCGTATTAATCGTAAATTCCTATAAGAATTTAAATATAAATCCATATCAATACTGATAGAATCTTCTACAAGAAAGTCGCTATAAATTAATATTTTAATATTGCGATATTTGTGCGTCAGTCAAATTTCTGTATTTTTCAACAATATCCTGATTTAATTGTTAAATACAATACATTTTTTATACATTTTTTGCGCTCAATCTACATATCTATAGATATCTTTCAAAATCCCGATTTTCAAACAAAAGCACTAATTCATTAGAGTTAACCTACTGATTCTCAATTATTATCCATCAAAAATAAAACAATAAATATAATTATAATATGAAAATATCCCTTACAACATTTAAAGTGTGCAAACTTAAACCCTAAAAATCATAAATAGGAAATAAGTAAAAAGTATTCTTCTTCAACATTTACACACTAATTAAATACTCTCGCCTCTTTATGGACTTATAACTTGATTTTCCTGCCTGGCAAAATTTATAAGAAAACGTGATTATCCTGCTGGCAATCAATTATAGTGCCAAGAGCCCCGATTCGGTCCTCGTGCTGCGGCATTCAACCACCTGCCTCCTTTTGCGGCTGGCCCTGTCCGCAATTCATTTCCATTAATAAAACTGACCCCCTCGTCCTTTCCGCTGCCCGTTTCGACAGATACTACGCCATAGTGCGTCCGCTGGAGTATCCCCTGAACATGACTCACAAAACGGTCTGTTTTATGCTCGCCAACGTGTGGATCCTGCCCGCCCTCATCTCGTTCACGCCCATCTTCCTGGGCTGGTACACCACCGAGGAGCATCTAAGGGAGGTGTCCCTCCACCCGGACCAGTGCTCGTTTGTGGTCAACAAGGCCTACGCCCTCATCTCCAGCTCGGTCAGTTTTTGGATTCCTGGAATTGTGATGCTGGTGATGTACTGGCGCATCTTTAAGTGAGTGGCCCAGAATGGATGTGGCTGGTTTGACCTCCCATCCGGCCGATGCTGATGGCTTGCTTAATTGCCGCTGCCCACGGCTGTTTTTCTCTCGTTTTCCAGGGAGGCCATTCGGCAGCGAAAGGCTTTGAGCCGCACCAGCTCTAATATCCTGTTGAACAGCGTCCACATGGGGCACACCCAGCAGCCCACCAACCTGAGCTATCTACATCCCAGCGACTGCGATCTCAATGTGCACTCCGGGCGGGAGGAGACGCAAAGTGCGCTGAGCAACTTGGAGGTGAGTCTTGTAGCCTTTTTCCTAAGGGGGTGAAGGGAAAGGGACCCTTTCCTTTGTGGTACTGCCAACGCATGACTCATTCCCTGTCTCGTGTATGCCCACAGGACATGCTGCAGCCGGCCACCGATGAGGACGACGACAGGGACGAGTGCGATGAACTACGCGTCCCTTCGCCACCGCCGCGCCGTCTTAGCCGGAGCAGCATCGATCTGCGCGACCTGGAGCAGGAGCGATACGAGAAGGTCACGCACACGGACAGTGCTCCCTCGATGATGGCATTGCAGCAAACGCTCCAGCCCTCACACAACCAGCTGCAGCCACCAGTGCCGTTGTTCAACCCGCAGATATGGACGGAGGGTAAGCTGTCTGCTAAAGATGCAGAAATCGAACAGGAACCGCATCCTTCGCATCCTACGGCGCCCCAGCAGCAGCTCAGCCTGACCAGCGGCAGCGGGAACAGCGAACCGGAACCGGAGTCGCAGGCCTATCGCGTCTTCGGGCTCAACAGCGACGAGAGCGAGGGAACTGATCTGTACGACACCCACCTGCCGCTGGCCGAAGATAACAAGGAACTAAAGCGGCTCATCGAGGACAACTATTTGTACTTCAAGCGGCAGACAGGCGGCACCATTATCAGTGGTCCGGGTGGCGGCAAGTATGCCGCCCTTAGCGAAACGGACTTCATCCGCCTTAAAGCCGGAGCAGCGGCCTTCGGACGGAAACCGTATGCAGCCAGCGACTCGGAGTTCCTGCGCACCATCAGCGAGTCCAGGGCCGCCACCAAGGAACAGACGCTGCCTGCCGGCAAAGAGAAGGGCTTCAACATCCTCTCGCTGCTGGCCAAAACGAAGCGCTCCAGTGCCGAGTGCTTCGCTCTGGAGCGGAAGCGACACCAGACCAATTCCGAGGGATCCAGCTTCTTCCGGCGCGCCCGGAATCGGAAGCTGTCGCACAGCTACAACGGATGCGGCGGCGGTAAGGAACGCAAACTTGAGCGACGCCAGCGGCAGCACAGCGACACGGACTCCACGCCCAACAAGCCGGACATCCTGCTGGACATCAATGTGCTCAGCGAGCAGAACGGCGCCACCGTGATCCAGCAGTTTAGCGACGGCGTTCAGCTGATTGACTTCAGCGAGGTGAAGTCCCCGGACTCCCAGCTCCGGCTCCGGCGCAGCGACGACGAGCTGGCCCAGCTGGCCGACTGCTTCGGGGAGTCCCCCCAGCAGCCTTCCACGCCGCCGCCATCGCTGTCGCCGCCCGAGCTGCCGGAGCCCAGTGGCCTGCTCATTGCCAGCAGCTCGGAGCTAGCGGAGATCTTCCGGTCCCTCAGCTTTCCGCTGGGCCGGCCGGCCGGTGCTCCCCAACGCCTGAGCACGCTCAGCGACCAGGTGTGTCCCAACTACCTGATGTCCCCACCGAATACTCCGGCTCCGCAGACCGCAGGCAACGGAGCCGCCATAGATTCCAACGCCAATAGCAACGGGCAGCCGGCGTCCATCAATGTGTACTTCCTGTCGCCGCCGCCGCATGCCGCCGGACCCGGTTATACGCCCAGTGACACCTCTACCGTGTCCCTGGATGTGGTGACCACGCTGCCAGTACCCGTTCCAATGCCCGTTCCGGTGCCCTCACAGCCAAATCCCCAAATGCCCTCGCCCAAGCCGGAGATCATACTCGATTCCACACTGTCGCCCGTGGAGGCCGGTTCCGACGAGCACAAGGATGTCACGTCGCCGCTGTTCAAGCGCAAAGATAGCAACGGCGATGCGGACGTGAGCGTTTCCGGCGGAAACGGAGGGGGAGGCGGAGGAGCGCGACAGCGTTGCAGCATCCTTGCGGGCTACGATGGCATCCAGACGGTGCGCAAGCGACAGGCATCCGTGGTGACCTATGACGTGAACGTCATAAACTTTTCGCAGGAGAACAGCGACAGTCGCAGCTACATTCCCATGGGCCGCGTGTCCACGAGTTCCGCAAGTGAGTAGCAAGGATAATGATAATGTGTTTATAGCTAGTATTGTGTAGATGAGCAGGTTTCTCTTTAAAAATAAATAGACTCTGCCTTTTGGGAAATTCGCAATATTTCAAACAGTTTTTCCAGTTTGATGTAGATATCAAAAAACGAATTGAAAAGAGGTTTCATTAACTCAAAAATGCAATAAAAAACATCCTTAAGGTATTGCCAATAATTCTTTGGAATTTTTGAGAATCCATTATTTTCCCTGTTAAATATTCTGAATTTCTAAAAAGCAGTTCGTATTTATTTACAAGTATACAGCCATGTACTGTACAGAAGCTACAAGATGCATAACGCTCGCACAAAGATAGAATAAAAGTCTACAATGCTGGAAAGACATATACAGGAAGACAGATCTAGAATGCTAAACCGCCAGCGGCTGTTAAATACTCACTACAAAGCGGTTGGTTTTAGAAAGTTGTCCCTATAAACAAAATTTCTAGAGCCTGGAGCCAGACCGCATGAAAACGATGGCGTTAAGCATCTTGAAGCTTATATTATCGTCAATAGAACCCTTCATTGGAGAAGCTAAAATATAATGCTTTAAGAGAGTATCTTAAAAAAGCTTTCTATAGATTAGAGCTAGCTAGTTGCACCTGCAAACGAAGAGCAGAAGGGATTGGACCGACCCCTTTAAAGAATCCTCTCCTCACCCAATATTCTCCCGATCCTAAGCGTTTGCCGGTGCATGGGAGGAGTGCCTCCAGTGCATGTGATACTTCTCTGTGTTCCCGAGAAAAGAGTGTCCTGTGAACTACTGTTATCCTCTGTACTGTACTCTCGTCTCTATCTGTCTCTCTCTCTTTCTCCTATCTCTTCCACGGCCTTTCGTTGTGTGTTCTATGTGTATATATGTAAAACCAAATCACCAAAATTATGCCCAACAAAAAAACGAATACTTCTACTCCAAACTAAAATCCAAAACAAAACAAAAAATAAATCCCGAAAAATGGCAGAGCACGAGTTTTCCAATAAATCCTCGCTGATCCGACGCGGTGGCATCTGCATCTTTGTGGATGAGGAAGAGGCAGAGATCATTGAGCAGCGGCCTCGCGGCATCACCTTCGCCCCGGTGTCCAGTCCGCTGCCCAAGTGTCCGCTCTGCGGCGCCGACATCAGCACCACCAACACCACCACCACCAACGCAAACGCCGGCACCACCACAGCCACTGAAACCACCAAAGTTCCACCAAGTGCTAGTGCCAGTGCAAGCGCAAGTCCAAGTGCTAGTAGTAAACGTAGTAGTCACGCCACAGCTCCGGATCTCGGCCAGGGTTCGCGGTCCAGGTCCACTCGCTTCTGGCACAATCGCAGGGCGGCGGTAACGGCATGTTGGCAGCAGAGCAAGAACCGGAAGCGCCGCTTCGAGACCGGATGCAGTCACTGTGGTGCAACCGGTGAGTCTTGTCGTATCCCCCCTCCTTCCTCTCTCCCGCTCTCACTCACTCTTTGACTTTGCGCCTGTCTCTCAGCTCCAGCACCTGCCTCATGATTCCACCACCTTTTCACATTCATGCCTCACCAGCTGCCAGCCAGTGTCAATCATGACCAGAATGCATCTGGCATCCTCATCTGCTTACTTTTATTTTGTGACTGCCCAGGATCATGTTAAATTTCCACGTGCATCTGTATATATGTATTTCCATTAACTACAGTATTTACATCGCTCATATCCTTTCAAGATCATCTCTGCTAAGTCCCACTAAGCTTTCGATTTATTGTAGTTCTCATTGACTCAGTCTACTGTTCATATTATTTTCAATTTAATAGGTATATATAAACTTGTAGTAATATATTTTGATACCTCAAACTTAATTAAACACGATTTTGTTAAGAAAATCATAATTAAAATAAACCAAAAAGGAAATAGGTTAGTTTTTATTTTCAATAGTCAAATTTTGTATTAGTCTTTATTAAAAAACGTTAAAAAAAATGTATTAACTAATTCCCGACTAATAAAAGCTAATAAGATTTTCTCTCAGTCACAGCTCTAAACTAATGCAAAGTGAAACCAAAAAGCTCTCTTTACTTTTTTATAACCCTCACCACTTGACTTAACCTGATGGGTAAATCCCCAGAGATATGCCAGTTTTTGGCACCTTCTTATCTCGATACCCTTCTAACCTTGTTAGGCCACTAAATCCGGAGGGTCACACACACACGCCAACTGCCATGCCGCCCACCTGCCGCCCACCTCACATGCCTCATGCTCGCTCCGCTCTTCCACTCGCTCCGCTCTCAAGCTGTACATAATTGCTTCCGTTTGCACGTGCGTTTGCTTTGCTTTATTGCTCCTCCACTTTGCCATTCGTTTTTGCATTATGATTTCACCTGGTTCTGGCCATCCCCCATTCTGGCATCCATCAGCGGATGGTCTCCAAGGATGGGGGCTGTCCGCCGCTTCCTCCTGTTGCTCACTGCCGTCCGTCTGATTTGTTTTCCTTCCTGGGTGCCCGCACTACCCCACGTTTCGAGTGATGTTTATGTTTGTGTTTGTGCGGGCAGATTGGTGCACTCAAAAAAAATATATATATTTAGAAACCGCTGTTGAAATTTGAACATAACAAATTATTGTTTAAATGTAATTATAATTAAAACGGTCTAGATGCCCCTAAATACAAAAACCCGTTATACTACAAAATGGTGTAATCTAGTGCAATTTTTTCTGTATTTAAAAATTATGCTTTGAATTACAGTAATAGATACTGCGTTAAATATTTAATTTTCTAAAATGTAATACTTTTATTTGTCATTTTTATATTTCATTAAATTTTTTATGGGCCTTTTTTAATTTATTCACATTCAATACCATTTCTGTGGCATCCGTGATTCTAATAATACTTAATTTTTACAAAGAATTACAATACCCTAGTATATAATTATTTTTTAGATAACAAATTTCACTTATTTTCTTTGAGTGCGACCGATTTAATGCGGGGCATTGTATGTCTTTGTGATAACAAGTGTCCTGTGTAAATATTTTCAATTGTTTGCCTCGTTTTTATTACTTTTCCCGAACACACACACACACACACACCCGTGTAGGAAGACACAACACATGTTGGCCTTTCCAGCAGTTTAATGACAGTTACTGGGACTATGGGCCAAGGGGGAGGCGGTACTGTATGGTCCTCGATACTCACACAACACAGCAACAACAGCATTACTAATGTCAAAGTTAAACATTCCAGGACACGACCCGTCACCCACACGGCGTATACGCAACATGCCCGACATCCTCTTTCTCTCACAATAAAATGAACATAACCGGTTTTTTTGCATTTTACACTCAGGAAAAATAGAAAAATAGCTCTAGGATTCCAGGTTTTATTTACGAGGGTCGTTTGATAAGTCCGTGACTTTTTGTATTTGCCGCGCACTTGCTC
>JAEIHY010019008.1:0-35426 GCA_018904565.1 Drosophila tsacasi
GGTAAGTCCGAACCAAAACTATTATCCTATATCCTATATACGTATAAAGCTGACAGCTCCTATCGGTAAGTGCAAGACGATTTCTTTATTTATATTAAGGTTACAATTGGCTATAAACTAAAAACTAAGTTATTGATTAAGAGCTGGTAGGCCAAGCTCGACTGGGTGGTTGACTATTTAGGTATTACTTATGTACTACATTTTGTTTATGATATTGGTTTTGTGGAGGAAGGAGAGAATTTTGTTTAAGTTTGCTGTTGGGTTGGTTAGGAGTTGGATTGGGTTCTCAATTTGAAAAAAAGACAGAGGTGTTGGGAGAGAGTCCTAAATGGACAAGGACCACGCACTAATTGCGATATTAGGCATGTCAATTGCATTAGAGATATCGTATCCTAATATTGTCGGCCTGTGTAATTCTCTATATATTTCCTTTCTTATGCACCAGAAAATATACCCTTTTATGGCCATAAATCCAGGCTATACCCTCTCCCAACTAGTCAAATATCAACTATAACTCACCACAAAGCAAATACAAATTGCCTTATATAATCTACACAACCAACAACAGTTTCCGGGCCACCAAAATCACATAATTCTTACACACACACACACACCATATACCATAGCACACACACACTCTCCCTAGGTCGGAAACGTGAAAGACAAACAGAAAACAAATGGAGAAACTAACGGCAAAGCCCGGCCGACATATTGAAATTCATAACTACATACAGAAACCAATTACAATATCAATTTAAAAGGGATTAAAATGGCCCCGTCCCGGTCCCGGTCCCGGCCTTGGGGCTTAAGCCACTCTCCAGGCTTTGGGCCATGGTCAAAATGCGGCATACTTTGCGGCGTATTTAAGATTTGTTCCCTTGTATAAAATTTGTGAAATTGCAAATTGTATTTGCCGGCGCCAAGGAAAGGAAGCGAGCGAAAACTTTTAAATGAAATTCTGAGCTGGCAGATTTTCATAATAAATAACGAAGGCATTACACGAGCATAATCAAGCATAATGCCATTGTGTAACATCAAATACGAGTGAGTATATTGTATTGACTCAGCAACCGAAAGCAGGGAGGAGATGCCCTCAACAAGTGGCAATCTCTCTCCTACTCGCTGCGATTTGGTGTGGATTTTTGCATAATTTATCTTGTTTGCTTGTTAAACCCAAGAAAATTCGTACACAAAAGACCGCAATTTATTCGCCAGTATTACCAGTATTGGTGGCCAGCGGGCCGAGAACTAATTTGGCTAAGTAAAGATGCAGAGATAGTGCAAGCCGGAATGGTGTGTAAATAGAGCAAGGAAGCCGGTAAAATGCAGTCTGCATTAAATTGAAATGCTCTACCAAGCAATTTAATTTTGAAAGTGCTAAAAAAAAGGAGCTATCTTCTATATATCCCTCATCCTTTTCTGAATTCCCTTCTTGTCTTTCCTCTATGCTTTCATCGATTCGTCCATCCATCATGTCCATCAATTGCCGAGTCTTAGGCCCCGAGACAGATAAATCAGTTAAGCATCGTCATGTCAAGTTAACAGGCGATTACAAGGGCTTTACCTGTCCAGGATATATGTACGTGGCTGAAAGGCTTTTGCAGAAGGTCAAGATGGTAAAGGAGAAAGGCTTTTTAAAGGATATTAAATATTGTCAAATACTTGCAAGATTTAATTGGTAATTAGCTTTAAATAAGAAGGATTTTAAATGTAATTAAGAACAATATTTAGTGTTTAATTATATTTTAAAACATATTTTTAGTCACACTTGCAAAGTAAATATTTTTTAAAGCCTTCAGCTTAAAAAGAACCCAATTACCTATAGCTGATTTCGATAGCCATACCCCTGGACCAATGCATCAAATTAACTGGCGATTACAAAGGGCTTTCGACACCGGACACGTCGGGATATATATTGTATATATGTATATATACAACCCATACGATAACCAATCGAGTGTAGGCGACGCAACAAGCAAATGACAATTGAAAGGATAACAAGGCGGACAGTCGAGACAGACAGCACAGACAACACAGTCCTTTCCACAAGCCCGCTTGTTGATAAAAGAAATTAAACACACAAAAAAAAGAGGCAACACAGAAATAAAAGAAAGTTAAGCCCGCAAGACAATTGGCAACGGGTGGGAATTGTTGCGGGAGAGGGCGAAAATGGTTAAAAGGGGGTTTCCCTTCTGGTTTGGGGATCTGCGGCATTTGTCTCGACTGTCGACTCTGTCTCGTTGACATGACGTTGCGCGAATTGTGAGCCAGGATTGTCTGCTCCTTGTTCGGTATTCAGTTTTCTGTGTTTTTCGGTTTGCTTTTGCCTTTGCCCGTCTGTCGTCTGCCTACCACCAAGTGAGCAACACGCGCCAATGATTATGTTGCCGCTGACAATGACAACAACAGCAGCAGCAACAGCAGCAGCAGCGGGAGCAACAGCAGGAGCAACACCAACAAAAGTGGGAACAACAACAGTGGGAGCAACATCAAAAGCGAAGCAACAACCACAGCAACAAGAGCCTTAAGACCAGCAGTACACAGAGAGAGAAAAATTGTAATTTTTGTTATTAATTTCCTTAATAACAGTTTAAATTGTTATACACCTAATGCCAAAAAAACATTGTGAGAGGCAATAAAATTCTTAATTTAACTTAGAAAATAAAAATCATTTGACATATTTATACCTTGTTCTTCACTTGAATTCTTTGGACCATTTTTGTATTTGTAGCTAGTGGTGAACTTATAAAAAAATGCCCTATCGCTGGGTCAAAAGTGATCTAAAATACCGGTGATACTTCAAAATTCAATAGGGTTTTCACTTTACTCAAATTTTTTACTAAAAAATTAAATAGCGCGGTCACCCTGCCTTCTTATCAAATATTTATATACTAAAACTAGTCACCAGAAATTAACCAAATTAATAACATTTATATTGGTTTGCCAAAGAAATGAAATAACTTGTCTCTCCCCTACGAACCTCTTAATAAAATATATACATATTGAAAATTATATATCGTGGGTTATATACATTTTCTTTCAGTACGACAGCAGCAACATTTTTCATTTACCTGCACGATCGTTTGCCAAGAGAATTGAAAAATACGTTTACAATGCCTTCCTATTAAATATTGCTATATAAAAAAATATATCTAACGCTTTGTAAATTGTTTTTCCAATGTAACACAACCAACTTCAAGAAACCCAAGAAGCAACAGCAACCAGCAACAGTCAAGACTCCGAAAAGATTCTGCAACTGAAGTCAGCAACATTTTGTTGGCAACATTCGGACTCTAGTTGGCGGCAAATGTTCGGTTGCACGAAGCTTTTCATTGACTAAAAGTGACGCAGGCGCAACACAAACTCCGATTTAGGGCCAGTCTTTCGTCTTCAGTTTCAGTTCGTTCTTGTCACTCGTGCGTGTTGGTCACACGCGGCGTATGAGTGATATCGGTGGGTACTTCCCAGAGTCGAAGTCAAAGTCGTTTTATTGGATTTTGGCGCAAGTAAGCACACAAAAAGCCGGCTAAAGTGTCGCTCCTCGTGTGTGTTTGTGTGTTGACGGAAATACTTTGAGCAATCGAAAGAAAAAAGCAAAAAAAAAAAAAAATAGAGAGGAAAAGGTGCAAAAAAACCGAAAGAAAAAGTCTTGGAAAATTAACTTGGCCCATTCGTTATATTGCGAGTATTGTTCTTAGTGGTTATATATTTTGTTTGGTTTCTGCCCAGGCCCCCTGCCAGCGCGAAAGTAGGTTAATTGACGTGTGTTGTGGGCGTGTATCTACGGGGGAAATAATAAAAATATATACGTACGAAAACAAATAAGAGAGCTGCCGCCGGTGAAGTGGTCAATTGCCCCAGCCAGAGGCCCCTGAACTCATCTGCCGTACATTATAAAAGTGTGAGACTTGGCCGGAGCTTATTAAAGGTATGTAAGGGTTGACTGCTCTTATCACGAACAATGTAAATTATATTAAGAAGACTTAGAAAGAAGAACAAAGTAATTAATGCACGAATAATGCAGGCTGCTTATTAATAAGGGAAAAAAAAGAAAATTTTAAGGAAAAGTTTGAGTAAAGTTGGGAATGGGTTGAGCTTTAATTAAAACCGACTGAAAACAAACCTGAAAATATATTTGGCAAGTACTTAATGGATTTTAAAGAATGTGTGCATTTATTTAGAAAATTATTCAAAATTATCTAACATAATTAAAACGTTAAAATAGCAAAGTGAGATGCAATTTGTTTTATTATATAAAAAAAGGGCTTTTTAAATTACGCTTCTTAATTATTTCAATCATCAAAAATATAATTGCTATCCACCACTGTTTTAATGGCCTTTTAAATAACTCTTTTATATTTTTATATTTTTTCGGGGGCATTGCATATGACTTCCATAAATTACCATAATTTATCAATAAGAGTAGCACAATGCATTTGCAAAATATCTATTGTTTTTAGCTGGATGAGTCTAGGCAGCGATAATTTATTTGCTTATGGCCCATTTTAATTAGTTTCTGATATGAAAATGCCATGGAAAATGGGTGGAATCAATGAACTGTCAGTTATGGGCATCGATTAAAAATGTTTTATGGCCACAAGAATGTAGTAAAGTTATATAAAGAGTTGGAAAAATGTTAAAATTTAATGAATTTATGTAAAACCAAAGTTTTATTAAAATATTGAAATTCAATCCTTTTAATTGTGTAATTGCTTCTTTTATATTATTATTTGGCACATAAAATTGTTACATAGTTTAATATAATTTTTAATGTACTATTATTATTCTATTTATTAGATTAAAATTAACTGATGTTACTTTTGATAATGTTTAAAAATGTTCTATTGCCATCGTTATACTATATAATTTATTCTCAACAGCCCTATAAAATGTTCACCCTATTAAAATCACCCTAAAAAATTATAATTAAATTACTCTTAGTTAGCATAACAATAATATTGCCTCAAAATCCCTCAATTTAAGCATTTGTTTTTATTTGCAAAATTCCTGACAAACTATCTCATAATTAGCCACACAATCTAGATAAATTTTTGGTCTATTGTCGCATTGACACTGCAGCAGAAAATATGAAAAAATAAATATATATAATGCCAAAGGGAATTTTATTGCATAACCAGAAACAAAACATATGCAAAATAAACTTCAAGCAAATGTCCCCGCACACACAGAGAACACACAAAAAAAACAACTAAAAATAAAACACCAAAAATTAAAATAAACAAAGTGAGCAAAGGGTTTTTGTGTGTGGAGAGTGGTTGCGTTTCGGTGCCTTAAAGGCAACTCTGTTGCACAAATTTATTAATTCTTTTTTTCATCTCCAAGTTGTGGCTATGTGTGTGTTTATGTTGGTTTGGGGGTGTGTCAAAATTTAAAAGCATTCCTTTGGACGGGCAATGTCCTGGCAGCTGCGGGTCTGTGTGCGTGTGCCTTTCGCCTTTGTTTTATTATTTTGCGGAAGCTGCGAACCAACATTTATAAAAAGGTTTTCCTTGCTCGCCTGGCTACGTGAGCCATGCACACACAAACACACACACACAGTAAGGACACAGGCACACACACACCCGGCACATTGCTCTGCATTACCGTTATTTTATGACGGAAGTACATTTAAGCAGATTTTTTTCCACAGGACTCGCTGGCAAAAAAAGGGCTGCTGCCAAATAACAAAATAAAAGAGCAACCGAGGAAATTTAAATACTTTCTTTTACGCCCTGCTTTTCATTTGCCCGTCTCGCTAAAATTTATGACCAACAAAATTGGAATATGCCCCGAAACAACAGCAAAAATAATAAAGACACAGCACAAAGTTTACTTCGATTGCCATAAAAAAATAAATAAAAAAGATCATAGGGTCTTTGGTTTTACCAGAAAACGGTAGCTAGCTTAGGGTTCTAGTTAGTTTTATGTTATTAAAATCCATCGATATATTATCGATAAATATATCGTTTTTAATGGTTGAAATATGTTCAGAATCGTACCTTTGACAACGAATAGTATATTGATATAAAGAGAAACAATATTTTTTGTATGTATTTGATTAAATTTCCTGAGATATATTTCTATCGATAGCTTATTTTTCAGATTGTTCAGATATACATACGATAAATCCCTTACTAAATATCAGCAAATATTTGAATTACTTATCAACCTCCATTCCCAACCGAAATCCATCTAATAAAACCAAAAAGCAAGAAACCAGAGGGCGATTCTCTGAAATTCCCCTCCACATCGCTACCACATATTTCATTAATTGAAATTTAATACAATTACCAAGGCGAATGTGTGGAAAGCCAAGTAAAAGTCAGCACCAAAAAACACACATAAATTCAAAACATCCACACACTCGCCTGCTCCTGGCCTCGCCTGGTGAGAGATTCTTTGCCAAGTAAGTGACTCAATAAATAAATTTACTTGCCAACTTTTGGCGTTGCTGCTCTCTGCACTGCTGGTGTTGTGGCCTTGGGGGACTGATTGTTGCTTTCTCAAGGTAGATTTGTGTCCCAGGCCCAGGCCCAGGCCCCGCCCCAAGCCCCAGCCAAGTACTCTGCCAAAAGATCTGAGGATACTTGGAGCCCTAATAAACAACACTTGATCGGGACAGGAACAGGGGCACAAAGTTAAGTGTGCTTTTTGCTGGGGCAACCGAAATATATTTCAAGAATTTGACTAGAAAAATGAGAATAAACGGAGCCATTCATTCTGAGAACACCCAAGACTTCATAATGGAATATATCAAATAATTTTCGGTGAAATGTTTCCCTTTTTTACTTGAGCTTGAGGCTTATTTGTTAGCAGATAATATAAATTAATATATAAATATACGACATTGCTTGGAATATGTTTTTGAAATTTAACTAAATTTTAGAGAAGGTTTACACTTAATGTTAATCAATTTACAAAATCAGTAAATCAGCTTTAATATATTTTGGCTTGATTTTTAAGGAACAAATTTAAGATATAACAACTCCAGACTCTGCCTAATTTTAGTCAATAAACCAATTTGC
The DNA here is from genome assembly GCA_018904565.1 of Drosophila tsacasi. Taxonomy (NCBI): domain Eukaryota; kingdom Metazoa; phylum Arthropoda; class Insecta; order Diptera; family Drosophilidae; genus Drosophila; species Drosophila tsacasi. Next base: position 7,026 of record JAEIHY010019008.1, read on the forward strand.
ATTTAATTTAATATTTGATTAGTTCCTGGTGTTAAGACCTAAGCTAAATAATTTTCTAAGTCTCCTGATTTTCACTTCCATTCCACGAATCCCCTTTAAGCTCTAAATTATTGGACCCTCTGCGTTATGATCTAATCTAAGTGAGGGTCGTAAAACAGAATTCCCAGAAATGCGAACTTGAATTTGCACAGCATTAGCATGAGGGCAACCGAAAAATGGGAAAACCAGGGAAAACGAACCCAGAGCTGAGAGCATTTATTAAGTAAGTGAGCTATTCAAAATCAAAGCAGCGGAAAAATCCAGCATGTCGAGGAGGGGTGAATGTGTCGCCTGATGATTGTCAGGCAAATGTCAAGCTCAAGCTCCAGGGGCTGCGATGCTCAGCTAGTCTCACGTCTCGTTTGGGTCTTCGTCCCTCCCAGCTCTTCCACTGATTTTCTCCGGATTTCACCCTGCTTTTCTCGCCACCTTCTCTGGCACCTGCACAGCTGCAACAATGTGCAGACATTTATGGCACCAGATGCCGTCGGCAGCAGCAGGCGAAATGCCTCGCCTTGCCATCCTTGAGTGGCATCGCAATGGCAGCTGGCCCGCCATTCTAATGCCGCCGCCATTTCCATGACATTTCCGTGGTGCATTTGCCGGAGCACTGAAAGCGCATTAGCTTTGTCATTTATCGCTGCATACTTTCCGGCATCTTTGTTGCCAATTCCAACAGGGCCGCGAGAATGTTGGCTTAAAGCGTACCTTTCACTGCGAACCGAAGACACACGCAATCGCGGGCTAGCAGCTTGAACTTAAAGTTAACTTTGGTTTGCCTTCAGCGCTTGGGTTCTTGGGTTTTGTGTTATTTTATCTAAGAGGTGAACTGATGAATATTCTGAGCTCAGTGGTGTGTGCTTTGTTAAAATGGTTTCTTAGTAGGAGAAGGATTGATTGAAATATTTTAAACAATTTTTTAACTAGTTTTTGATAAATAACATTATAATAAATAATAGAAGAAACATATTTTTACATAAGTTTTGGTCCTATTCTAATTTGTAACATTCTAGAACTTCATAAATTGACTCTGAAAAATGTTGTAATTAACATCATACCAGGAAAACCCAATAAATAAGCCATTAGTTTATAACCAATTGCTAGCTTTTAATCCATTTTTCGCACTTGCCGATCGGTGCTAACAGCTTTATATAAGATATAGGAAAATAGTCTTGGTTCGGACTTACCCGCAGTAGAGGACACTCAGTTACCTTTCGTCGCCATACCGCAGACTTGGCCTAGATTCATCGATGTTTAAGTCCTTTCGAGTGCGGAGGTTCTTCATACAGTTTTTAACACATTTATTTTTCTGTATTTCTTTGACAAAGCAATTAAATATCTTACATTTTACAGAATTTTAAGCTTATTTGATCTCACTTAACCTTTTAGTTCGCAGGAATTCAACTCCAAGTTTTCATTATATACTATAAATATAACAGAACTTTAATAGTTTTAAACACAGTTTAGGTGTCCAAGACCCTGCTTTTAAAATACACACTATATGTATATGGTATATCAATAAATACATATATATACATATAAAATATACATACACCTCCCTTGTGTCGTTGCTGCCGATGATGTGTGCTGACATATTTCGCTTATCAAAGTGCCACCGACAGATGGGGGCGACCGAGCAGAATGTTTGGTTTTGGTTCCGGCCAAAATGTCAAGGTTCCACATGCTTCGTTAGCTGCATTTTCATAATGTATATAGCAAGGCTTCCCCAGAGGAGGAGAAAGCCTTAATTAAAGGCTTGAATTTCCAATTTTGCAGGCATTGAAAATTAATTTCATATAGACAGAAGAGGCAATTCCTCTTCTCCTCACCTTTCACTCTTCCTTTTGCTTTGTGTGCTTTTTTGTGCATAAAAAGTGTGAACGATTTTATTGTGTGGAAAATTTGCTTGCTCACAGGGACCTCCCGTAGTGCGAGTGTGTTATGTGTGTGTGTGTGAAAACATACTCTTGCATAATTTAAAAATGCCCGCATCATTCATACGCAGCGTTGCACGCTCCTCGTTGCCGTGATATTTCGTGCCAGGCGGCCAAGGTAACAACAATGGAAAGGTCGCATTTTCACCGTAGTTGGAGTTTGTCTTCTGTTTCGTTTGCTTTTTGGTTTTTTTTCCTCCTCTACATTTTGTGGCTTAGCCAGTGTTTGTTTTAAACTCTTTTTTATACACTAACTTAGCTTTATGGATACGCGTGGGAATTTGTGAGAAGTGTCAAATTTTGGTTAAAACTTATGATTTGGCTTTTTCCGGTGCAATTTATAAAGCGGGTAATTATGGGTTTCAGATTTAGAAACTTGTTTAGACTAGTTTGGGGTATTTTTTATAACAAAATTAAATTTTCTGCAGCTTTATTTATATATAAACTATCCAGAAAAACATGAAATATGGTAAAGAGTACCACTAAAGAATCTCTATTCGAGTTTTTACTTTTTAATCCCATTTTAATTTCAATTTATTAACTAGAATTTAAAGCCAGTGTGAGTTGGGTCAGCTAATCCCCTTGAATATTCTTAAATCCCCTGTTTTTTGGGACAAAGCCAAATCCTTTTCAATTGCCAGCGAATCCCCCGAATAGTGTCTGACAATTAAAAACGCCAAAAAAAAAAGGAAAACAAGGCGGGTCACAGCACGAACCCCACTTGAATGCATCTAACCATGAAAGCGCGTTAAAAAAGCATTGCATGCACATGGACGTTTTGTAGCCCCAATCCCAGTCCCACTCCCAGAACCGAATCCGAATCCGAGTCCAAAAACCCCATCAAATATGCATGTAAAACGCCGCACAGAAGGCAGTAGGGAGCATGGCTCCGTGCGGAGCTCAACAATTTTGCCTACGGACAAGGTCCAGCTTACAAAAAAAAAAAAAAAATCAAGAAAAAAAAATATAAATCTTAAATGCCTTGACATGTGTTCACCGAAAAAACTGAAACATAAAAAAATCAAGAAGTAAAAGTAAACTGAAACTACAAATACTCTGTGCAGATTAAGTGAAAGCTGTGAGCTTGGCCAGGGGAAACTTTGTTTGAAGTTTCAAGGATATGCCTTCTTTTTTGTGGTTTATCGCTTAAGAAAATGTAATGCGATTTTTATATTGAAAAGCTGATGAGAGGAGATATTAAATACTTATATTTTACATAGTAAATATGCATATTTTATATTGTTTTATAAATGAAACAATAAACATCATTTCAACTTGGCTTTTATGCAAGTTTATAGAATTATCTTTTCAAACTAATTTTGGCTACGATTTTATGTATTTCTCCTAAGGTTTTTAAGCTACTATTTGTTGAATAGCAAAAATTAAATTAATTTCATTGAATATTTAATATATTTTAAATGTATGATACAAACTTTGGCTCGTATTAAATCCATAAAAGCCAAAAATTTTGCTTTTGACCGAAAATAAAAAACCTAACATCGATTTTTCATATTTGCCAATTAATTTTTCGACCACTTTTATCGATAGAAAAAAGGAAACAAGCTCAATGTTGCAAATTTGAAACCAGAATTCAACATTCTGTGAAGAGCAACGATTCAACGATACAGAAAAATAAATCCTCGTAAAAACAACAGCCCCTAGCACTCCACTCTATTCACTCTATACAACTCAACGAAAAAATAGTGAAAAAATCCTCAACTCAACGGGTGGGTGAGTGGTCCTTGGGATTGGCTGGATTGGCAGGACTCGCTGGGGTTTGTATTACGTCCTTTGTATTTCGGTGTGTTGCTTAGCAGCAAATTACTTGGCATGTCAATTGACGTTGATGACAAATTTTCACAGCCAAAATAGTATTTCTCTTGGCCCCTCGCAGCAGGTAGTATTTTGTTTAATAAACCATTTGAGTAAGATTGTGACTTGAACTGCAAGGGCGTGTGTGTTGTGGGTGTGGGTCCTGGGTGTGTGTGTTGTGTGTAGTAATATTTATGGGTTTATTTTTGCGGGCATGTGTATAATATGTAGATTTCGAAGGCAACAAACCCAAAGCGGTAAATCAAAATACATGCATTGCGTATGAGTGTTGAAACGGAAGCCTAGAGAGGAGGTGGAGTTTTCTTGTGATTTATAAGCAATTTCTCATGTTGCACGAAAATACTTGAGTTGCAAGCTGAATTGGTTGAGTTAGGGATGGGTTCGGAAAAATATAAATAAATAATTGCGAATTTAATTTATAGTTACCCCCTTAAGTATGATTTTAATTATGGAAAGTTTATAATTTATGAAATTATTAAGATAAGCGCGGCACATATGTATATGTTCTTTATTTTAAATAAATAGGCCATACAAAAATAATTCTTGTTAATATTAGTTCAATAAAAGAGTTTTTACTTATAGATAAATAAAAATTAAATATTTTAATTAATGAAATATTATAACTCTAATTGTTGATACATTTTTGACTAATTAATATGTACATAAATTGAAATAATACGAAATAAAGCATTAAGCTTATGCTTTTAGTAAAATATGTATAAAAAATTAAAGCTTTCCTGATTTGTAATCAAATAAAGAAAGGCTTTATTTTAATATTTATATATTAATTATAATTATAATAACCTTTGTTTTGAATTTAACTTAATTTCATCAAACAATATTTATAAAATTATATGTTAATTTAAATGTAAATGAAACCTAACTTGTTTTAAAAAAATATTAACTCTAAAGTGAACACACATAAAAATCCTGCAATTTCAACTTAATTCTCGCATAACTTTAAGGTGAATCCCCTACAAATTCCATGTAGCAGATGGCATGCTCATCTCTATCGTTGGCTTTGCTTGAATAGGCAAATTTCTAGACTTTCCCAGACACACTCACACAGCCCAGCAGCAGTGGGGGCACAAATGCTTAGATATTTTTTATGCGCAAAATAAATTGAACTTGAGGCGAAGTAGATGGATGGATGGACGGATGGGGGGGAAGGATTTTGGGGCCCAGGGATCAGGGACTTGGGCAAAGGCAAATCATTTGGAGTAGACGAAAAGCGACGAAGCGCATAAATTGTTGGCACAAACAAACGTACACACACACAAACACACACACACACACAGGGATACAGTACCTTTCATACATATAAGGCGAATGAAGTTTGAAGGAGGCGGCGAGGTCCAAAGTGCTTGAGTTGAGTTGCTGCTGTGAGGGATTATACCTGCTGGAAAAACGAGGGGAAATCCTTAAGCCAAACCCAAACCCAAACCCACATCCCAATACCGGCCAGGACGACGCTGAAAGCTCATCTCTAGAGGATTCTGCCTTAAAATTATGATTTATACCTATATTATATATATATTATAATTTTTTCTGCCATTTTTTCGTGTAGTTACTGCTACTGCGAGTCTTGGATTTAAGTTGGAAAATTCGTGCTGTCTTTGGCTTGCCCCCAAGGCAATATTTTTTACGTTTAATCGACGCCGTAGCTACGATATACGAGTCCCGTTTGTGCTCTTGATATAGCCATAATGTGACGCAAAGTGGATCCAGTGGTGTTTCCTGTTTCCCAGTCCCAAGGATAAAGCTGTCAAGCGAAAAGGTTCGATCCATATAGAGGCCACATTTAACTCGTGTTTCTCTCTTCGGGCAAATCGATAATAATACACCTTCAAATTATATCGTCGCTTTGCCTGGGAAAATAAGAGTATGTTATGTGTAATCTATTCTTTGTAGTGCCAAAGTATATATATATATATATTTTTTTTTTTTTTAACTATTCCCTGCTTAAGAGTCTTCTTTTTGTTGTGTGAAAGTTTTAACTTTTTGTCATGGGCCAAATGTGGCCAAGAAGATGATGATGATGGTGATTGCGATGATGTTAAGAGGATGTCAATGGCTTTGGCCTTGCCTCGAAGTATTTGCCAAGCATTTGTGGAAATTACTTTTGGCATAAAAATCGATGTTAGATATCGGTAATGATAGCAAAAAAAAAGGGTAACAATAAATACACGGAACAGAACTTTAATTTCTTAAAGAAATTGGGTAAACATAATAAATTAAAATAAGATTAAAAAGTTAAATTTGTTAAACAAAGCAATCCTTGTGCCGTATTACAAAAAAGTAAGGTTTTTCCCATACTTGTTAAGAAGCAAACATAATTGTTTTAAACATGTTTTTCGACTTTATTAAGATGACTACAAAATCTTGTAGAAATTGGGTATAAAATTTAAATTATAATTATATATAAATATTTAAATCTAAGCACACTATAAATCTAAAGCCGTATTAAAATGTATGCCATTTATTTGGGAAGCAAAAAAATTGTTAAAAATTGTTTCTTGATTTTAATAAAATTTCTTAAAGTGCAAAATGGGTTAACTGATATGGAAAACTGAGCACCCGATGTGGGTCAATCAGCTAGTTTGCCTGAAGCCAAGTTATGACCATAAGAGGTGGCCTGGCTAGGATCCCCAGCTCCATTATTGAGCACCTAAGCTTGGATAATGGAATAGGAAATTTGCCATCAATTGCGTCAGTTTCCAGACACCTGTTTTTGCCTTTTGTGGAGAATGATGACCACAGGCGACTGCCCTCACTTTGCCATCTAAATCGATTTGCTCAATTATTGAGGAGCTTCGGGTGAGGGGGAAACTGCATCCTAATGCAACTTTAATAATGCCAACTGCAATATTCCGTAATCTCTTTGGCCAAGAGGAGAACCTAAAGGACAAACAATGCTCTGTTCTGTGTGTGTGTGGCAGCACTCTCATTTTGTTTGTAATGTGTCCAATAATAGTGGCATTACGCTCATTTAACATGCAGGCACACACACACAGCAGATGGTTGTGCGTGGGCATAGGCACATAAAAATGTCCTTAACCCACTAACACTAGCGGGGGTAATATTAGCATAATGTGCGTGAGCCATTCCGGAGTCCCTGTCGCACACACACAGGCATACCCGAAAGCGCTTTGGTCCTGCAGTTTGGCCAACACACACATCCTCGTCGCTGCTGTTGCCATAAACAGACATCGAGGCACATCGACCGTAAAGTTCTTTGTATACTCTTTCGGGGGCTAGTGTATTATGGTACAAATTCAATATATATTAAAAGGAAATTTGGTTAAATTATATAGATTTTTATTTTGATTATTTGAGGTATATTAAATTATACAAATTCAGACTGAAGGTTTGCTGAATATTAACTATTATTATCTTTTGATTTTGGAAGTTTATAAAAATAATAATAGTAATTACCTTTTTTTTAATATTTTGTTTGCTACTTTTCAAGGGCATTGAAAAGGTTTGATGACATTAAACATTTCCTATATTTTCTTAGCAAGAATATACATAATTACAAAATAATAATAAAGGAAATTTCAATAATTAAATAATTAAAACAAGTAAATTAAAAATTATGGTTTCAAATTAATTGAAATGTTAAACTTCAATTTTGAAATTAATAATTTAAAATCTTTTTACAAATAAATAAAGCCAATTAAAGGTGTTTAATTCTTTAAACACTTGTTTAAGCGTAATTTAAGAAGCTTTATTGTAATTATTAGTTCAAATATTTATTTCATTTCCCTTTAAAATATGCTAGAAGTCTGGGCTTACTTGAAATTCTGACCCAATTGAAGTAAGTAATTTAATACATCAAACTTCAAAGCTTTTTCTATAATACAATTAATTTAAATAGGGTATTCCCACACAACTATGTTATCCCCATAATTTCCACCTCCTCAATGATATATTCCTCAATCATTTTATTTCCATTATAACAAATAAAGCTCGCTCTTATTCTCTTTTTAACCTTGAGTATAGTTTTTTTAGTGCCTCAACACTGGGACATTTTGGCTTTTTGCCATCTCAGAGGCACACATGCATTTCTAGGATTTTCGATGCGCCAGGCAGGACGCGTTCTGGCGGAAAATTGCGAAACGAGTTTGGTGCATCCGTTTCCGCTCGCCATTTGTTCCATTTCGCTGCCCACTGGCCCGCCTGCCTGTTGGTTCGTCCTTTGCTCTATCAATGTTATTGTCAAATTTGCTGTTGTCCTGCCTGCCATTGAGTGTGGGTTGTGTGTGTGTGTGTAGAAGGATGTAGGATTCGGGCCTGTTTGGTCAAAGATTAAACACATAATGGGCGCGTGCTCTGACGATGCTATGGCCGCGTTTTTAATAACATTTTATGCCGTTCCTTGGGTTCGGGATTCACATACCGAGTCGAGGCTATGTTCGGCAATAAATGAGCCGTTAAATGCTTTAAGTTGGACGGGGTAAGAACACACTGAGTACCACACATGTGTGGGTTTGTGTGGTAGCCATTTTATTGCCGCTTTATTGTGGGCCAGTGGCGAGGCCTTTTGGCCAAGTTAAGCGTCATAAACGGGTTAATGACTTGGAAGTTGCTTTTAATACACGCACAAACAGCAGAAGAAAAAAGAGCTCACCAATTCTTTGTGGTAGCTCTCAAGTACTTCCCAGCTCCTTGTGCTCGTCCTGGCTGGCGTCTTTATTGCTGATCTGGGCCTCGCATGGCGCATTCTTTATTGGCCGTTGCTCCGTTTTTGGCCCTGGCTTTTATCAATTTAATGTCGCTTGTTTGTTTTGGCGCACAAAAAACCCCCGCAATATGATTATTTTTTTATGGCCAATTTTTAATTTGTTTACACACATATCTGGGGGTCAGGGGTGAGCAGTCGGTTTCCGTTATCGCCGCCTGTCAGTGAGTGTTGGCATTTGTAAAGCCTTCTTCTTTTTTACCCTTCTTAAATGGTCTACCAGTTGCGTAGCTTTTCCCCACATTTTCTCACCTCTCTCCCTCTCTCTCTCTCTGTTCTCAATTGTTGGGCATTTCCGGTTTCGGTGGCCCACAAAATGGTTTCACATTTTTATTTAACACTAACATAGGAATGCTGGGGGTGGCCGGGGGTTAATGGCAGTGTGTGTTTGGGCATAAATATTTTATGAAGCCAGCTTTTGATTTATGTCTGGTTATGGCTGGCGTTTAGGTGTTAATAGTTTCGTGCTTTTTGCCTAATGCTTTGTCCTTTGTCCTTTTTTTCTCTATCCATTTCAAGTGCTCATGAATTTGGAGACTGTAATTGAAATAAAAAAGAAGAAAAGCTAAACATAATTGCTTTTGAATTATTACAAATTAAAAAAATTTAATTTATTATTTAAATCTTTGAAAAAGACCTTAAATTAAGATATATATTGTTTTTCTATTCGTTGTTAATTTATATTCATAATTTTTTTGCAATAAAATAATTAGATAAAGTTCTTAAATCAGGGATTTAACCTAAACTTATTTATTTCAGCTTTAAGATCAAATTTACTTAAAGATGATCCAGAATTATTTTATTTTCCAGTCACCTTTTTCTTTATTTCTTTCCTATAAAAAATTACAAATAAAATCTGAAATTAATTGAAGGGCCAAAAATAATTTAAACACCTGCACTTTTGGGGAAATGACCCTTCAAAATACTCTCTTAACAATACAAACCACAGCTCATCAGGCAGGCTATCTACCGTTGCAGGCCATTAAAAAATATCAAGCAATTCAAAAACATATTTGGGGAGGCTTGTTAAGGACAAATTCATTTGACGTCTGTCTCTGCCACATCCTCACTCCTTTTTTATGGCTCACTTTTTATTTGGCTTTTCTTTTCGTGTTTCTTGGCTCACGTGCACTTCATTTGGTAATTACCTCAGCGCCGAATGCGACATCGTTCTAAAAATTTGTCGAGTTAATGACAAAATGTTGGAAATTGCCAGCGTTATAAAAGAAAGAAGGCAGTGAATAAATTTACACACTCACAAGCACACAGACATACAGAGAAGTGATGGCGGCGTACAACTTCCGGTTGCCATTTGCATTGCTGGAAGGAAAAGTCACGTCGCAGCGTTTTGCTCTAAAGTCTCCGTTCTCTTCCTTAAATGTGCAAAAGTTAATTTGATTTCGCTGTAAGTCAGACACACAAAACTAAATTCCCTTCAACAAAAAAAGAAGAGAGAAAATAAAAACTCGGAAGCCAAACGCGACGCCTTTGCCAAGTCGGGCGAAAAATCAAAATTTCCGCACATTGCCTATTTTTCAAAGCAACACTCAGGCTGTCTGTATATGTGTGTGTGTATGTCTGGCGACAAATTTATTTGGAGTTTATGCACACGTATGGCTCCTGTCTGTCCTGTCCCTGCTGTCTGAGTATTTCCACCGAATCCTTTCTGCCTTCAGTCGGCGCCTGATAACCTGCAAATATACACATATGTCTGTATATATTTTGCAATACTTTTTGTAACAGCCTGAGTGAATGTGTAACACTTAGAAAAAATATGCATTACAAGGGAAATATAGAACTTATTATGTAACTATTAAATTTGTTTTTATTTATGGATATTATTGAATTTATTTCAGTTTCAAAATATCTTTTCATAAGTGTGCTCAAAAAAGGCTATAACTTGCTTTATAATTGATAAATTATTTCAGTTAATTATTTATTGAATAAAATACAAAACAAGAAAACTCTCTCTTACACCTTTAAAAAATTTTAAATATTTTATTTCAATATTTCTGACAGTGCTTTGGCATGAAGTGAACCTGACTTAGCTGCTTTGAGTCACGTGCTGCAAGCCTCGGCCGTCATTCAATGTTGTCAAAAATTTATAGCAAGCAGCCGGAGAAATAAGAAAAAAAAGAAAACTTATTTGAAAGACGAGCAATGGTACAAATATCTAAAGAAATGAATAAAAATAAAGCATAAAAGCATGCAAATAAAATTAACAAAAACGAAAAGCGAGCTACGAGCCGCATTTCCTGCACAGACCCCGTGGCTGCTTCGCTTTCCTTCATTTCATTTCATTTCATTTTATTTTATTCGTTCGACAAGTTGTTCAAACTTCTGAAAAGGTGTTCTGTAAATCTCTTTGAATCAAAGTTCTTGAAACAAGTCGAGAATTCATGTTTTCTGCTAAAGAAATAAAGGAAAGTTTTTGTTTTTAAAGACAGGTAATAAATTGAGAATAATTTGAACGTTTAAAGGAAATGTTTAGCTAAACGATTTGATTTAAAAAACATTTGATTTGATTTTTAATTTTTAAATTTAAATAAAATACTGAAATAAAAGAGAATTCCAGTCGTGGAGTGACTTCAGGGACATGTGTGTGTCTGCTGTGCGCCGCCTGCCTTGATATGGCAATTGCTGGCATATTTTCCCACCCTTATTCCTTTCCCCCCTTGAATTTTTCCTTTTAATTTTCCTTTGGCACCTGCATCCGCTGGTAGTACGAACATTCTCGCATTTTCTTTGTTAGCTTTGGAATGATAAAATCCAGTTGAATATTTCATGCAGGCGGCGGCCAGGACGCGCCATAAAAATCAATTTTGCTCAGAATACAAGTGTATTTATTTATCTGCTTATTTTTGGTGCGTTTCGCTGGAAAATGAATTTAAAGAAATCAAATGAAATGAATTGAATTATGTCATAAATGTGCGCAGACAGGAAGGCGGCCGGATTCAGGCCTCAGTTGGCTGCCAATAATCCCATTTAGCTCCATCAAATTGTTATTGATTTATTATTTTGGTAATGCAATTTCCCCCAATCCGGAGAGTCGGCCCCCGAATTATGAGCCGCAAATGGCATCCGAAACCGCGGATCCTGAAACGCTGAGCTCGAAGAGCAAACGTGACCAGGATGCAGCGGTCACTCAATGAAATGTCTGCGGTTTCTGGTTTGGGATTTGGTTTGGTTTTCGGTTTTTGTCTGTTTTTTCCCCTTCGTTTCTGCTGTTCTTCCTTATCCGGCTTTGACAGCAATCATATTGATCAGAATTAAGAGTTAATGGGGGAAAAATTATATCAAAGTGGGCTTACAGTGCGTATGTGTAATATTTAGCTAAGTAATAAATTAGTTTAGGAAGAATTACAAATGGCGAAAAGACAAGTTTATATTTTTAAAAACAGATAAATTTATTCTTTTAAAAAATAGTATTTTATTAAATCATATTTCTTTATTATTAAATTGTAAGCTAATTTCTCTTCTGCCTATTTGATTATAAGCTAATCCCATCCTAGTTTTTGGTTCCACTTAAATTTCACCAAACTTTTCATATTTTCCACACATTTTCCCCTCTTAATATCATCTTTTTCCCTATCCTTACCATTAAAATAAACCCTAGGCACTCTCTCAACCCTTAAAATCGACCACTAATACCTTAACCTTAACCATCATGTAAATAACTCAACAAAAATTAAATCGTGCATAAAAATAACTAAACGCAGCCAACTTGAACCATTTACACTCTGAGAAACTACCACAAAAAACGAGTACCATTTGGGAAAAACCGCAGAATCCCACATGAAAGGCCTTCTCCAACGTCATAACCCTGACCCAAAGGGATGGACAGCGTCTGGGAGCTGCGGAAAAACTGTCATTTCGGGACTAGAGTCCTCAATGGGCCGTGCTGGGAAATGGGGAAAGAGTACCAAAATGGGATGATGGAAACGGGGGTAAGGACTTTCACCTATCTGCCGGATGCTTTTCGCTTTTCCCCTTTCCTGTTAAATGATGTGTGCATTAATCCCTTCAACATGCTTTTCACATTTTTCTTTCGTGTTGCTATTTTTTTCGGTTCAGTTTGGTCCTCGAGCTGTGAGCAGGCTGAGGAGAGCTGTGAGGCTCCATCACTCAGCTCCTCGGCACCTGTGACAAATGTTCTCTCGGCAGGTGGCCTAAAAATGGCATTGAGTTGGGGGCAACAAAGGCCGGAACAGTGGCAGTGGCAGTGGCAGCGACAGCGAGTAACGAAAACTACTCGTACAAGGTCATATATTTTCGTGTCGCTTTTGTTGCTTTGCATGCTAATGAAAAATTAAAATTTCCACTACAAAAACTGTGATTCATTAGGCCGGAGCCAGGTTGGGGACAGGATGGGGGCCAGGAAGGCAGTCAGGCATTGCCGGTGAATAATAAATAAGCCCGCTGGCTAATTAAGTGAGGAGGGACTTCCTCCCTTCCGCTTTTTGGCCTTCTCCCCCTACTATTACCCCCTCCATTTGCATTATACTTTTGTAATTTACATAGCACACGTGCCCTGAGTGTGTGTGTGTGTGTGTGAGAGTAGGATCGTATCCTGTGAGAACATTGCCTCATTGCAGAGCCCATTCGAGTGAAATGGCAATCGATGCACACAAGAAAAATGGGAGGTAAGTGGGTGGAAGGTCGCGAAAAATATTATAAAATTATTTGAAAAAGTTTGTATATTTTATTTATATTAATACAAAATGTTATAGGCAAAGTAAACAATATTTTTGAGCTTTAAAACATTTCATTTTGTTTGAATTTCATCAATAAAATCTTGTATAGTGTTTAACAAATTATTTAAAGCTTAGTAACATTAGTGAAATTATAGTTAACTATTTCAAGTAAAATTTTTTTAAGTGTACAGTTAGGAGTAATAATAGAAGGGGTGTCGTTGAGGAGTCACAGAGCTTATCCTGTGAATTAACCATGACCAGCAGCTGGGGCCCAGCTGTTGCCTAGTTGGTGCTACGTGACGTCAGCTGCTGGTAAGTTATGAATTATAAATTGTAATTCAACTTAATTAAATGCACACACACACACTCACACACAAACACTCGTAAATATTCGCATATGAAAATGCGGATATTTTTGCTGCATTGCCTTAATTTATGTGCCCGAATTCCCCTCGAAATCAGAGCCACAGAATTGCAAGTAATTTACCAGCAAGCCGAACTTTATTTAATTTGGCCATCATTTGCTTTCCATTTCGATGGGAACCGCAACAACGCATAACACAGCATCAATTAGCCATAAATTCTCATTAGCCCCAAAAGTACTTCCATAAATAAGGGACCGGCGAGGAGGTGGAATAACCAAACCAGCCAGCAGTTGCAGATGAAAAGCCATCGCTCAGGCCAAGGCGGCAAAGCGAATATAATTTCAGGCACTTCACACGCCACAAACATTAGGATAAGCGGCCAAAACTGAAGAACTATGATTGAGGTTACACTCAAAGAAAATTGTTAGAAATTAAATGTTGAATTTATATTTTAAACTATAAAATAATTTTAAAAAGTACAGTTTACAAAACTTTATTTATAGTTTCTTTTCTTTTTAAGTGATTTTTGGTTCCTTTTTCGTTCGCTTAAAAATTTAGTGTGGCCGAATGCATCTTTTGAAATGTAGTGTGACAGTTTTATTTGAATTAGGATCAGTTATGAAAAATAATTATTAATACAAAGTATTTTCAAGCATTTGTGCTCCTTTTATTCTTAAGAAAATCATATTTAAAAGTCACATCAAGGGATTTTTTATTTAGAACAATTTTAGAAATACTCAATTTTCTCTCAGTGCCCCCAGAGGATCTAAACAAAGATCTTCTTGGGTGGCTTAAGCTGCTCATACTCCTAACAATTACAATTATTTTTCGTAGTTTTCGCCCAACTGCCCAACATTGGTGGCTGCGAAGCATAAAAATCGCAGCTGTCAGTTCAAAAAGCCAAAAACTTCAGCAACAGCATCAATTTTCCACACGCCAGCGAATTTTTGCGCCACCAATCTGGCACACACACGTAGCACACACTTACAACACACACACAGACTCATCCACAAACACACACAATCGAGGAAGACATGTGAACGCAATTTTCACGTGCAAACTTTGCTCTTCCAAAAGGCAACAAACAAACGAAGCAAATAAACCAAGTGAGATGTGCGAAGGCAATTGATTTATCCGAACTTGGGATACACTCTCAGGGGGACAAAACTAGGTGCCAATCTTGTGAAATATGGGGAAATCACGTCTTGGGTATTTAGTGATATTTATTACACCGAATGGCCATTAATTTGAATGAATTGATCAATGAATTAGAGAGTGGTAAGTGCCTTTGTTAAGGGTACTGCTTTTTATTTAAATCTATAACTAATGAGGTAATTTGAGGATTTAAAGTTAATAATTATTTTTTTCTTTTAAAATTTACATTTATTTTTTATATACTAACCTTTACCAGCACGACTTAATTGCAGGGCATCGCATAAACCAAGTGTAGCAATGCGGCGTGGCATAAGTTGGTGCAAATAAAGTAAAGTAAGCTGCACAATTTTATTTCGTGCGTTCAGAGGAGCTGTCAGCAGGAGAGGGAGGGGGTGGCATTCCTGGAGGGTGGAAATTCGGGACGCTTCGGGTGCTGCCAGCTAATCTCAACAAACAAAGCGTGAAACTAACAATTCTGCAAATACAGACAAAACCGCAGCCCACCACCCGCACACTGAGACAGGCCAAGGGGGAGCTGGCTGGCTGGTGGAGGTGTCTGGGGGGGTGGGGGATTGTCTGGAGCGGGGTGTTGGTAATAAGGGTCGGGGGAGTATGGGGGGCCAATGGAAAACTTTGTCTTGCTCATTCGCGGCCCAAGATGAAACTTTATTTCAGCGTGTGGCAGAGAGCTACGGCCATCGAATTTATTTTCATGTCAGAGCTTGGAGGCAGCGATGCCTTTTTGCCCTTTGTTTTTAATTGGAATTATTTTATTTATAAGATTGAAAATTATGAAGAATAAGATATTGTTAATAAGTAAAAGTTTTCAGAAGTATTTTGTGTTTTACTTAAGTTTTAAAATGTTGATATTTATAGATTTGCCCCTCCGAAGTGTTTCTTGATTTGTTGTATTAATACAATTTTATTTATATAGAGATTTCAGATCCTTTTAATTTTTTTTTCAATTTACCAACTAATATAGGAATTTTATTACAAATAATATTAAAATTGTATGATAAAATATCAAAAAGTTTCATAAAATCAAGCTAACTCAACAAGTTTGCAAAAATAAAATTATTCCGGAATATTTTAAAGTAAAAAGAAATTGAAAAATAATTTTAAAGAATATTACAAAATTTGTGGGTCTTCTTTTAAGCTTTTTTTCCTTTAATTGGATCCTCTTTTGCCATTAACATTACTTAATTTCCCCAGCTTCTGTCTTGGCATCACTGCCTGAATACTACACCCCCCAAGCACCTCCTCCCCTTTTAAGCTAGTCGCATTTAGGATTGGCGTTAAATTGGCAAAAGGCGATGGCTAAGCAAATAATGAACTTGCTAATTTGCCATGGTTTTGCCATGGTGGCGCTATCCACAACGTTTCGTTTTGTGTTTCCCGCTGCGAGCAACATGGCGTATGAGCGATGTGCGGGCATAAATTACGCATACGCTGCGTTGCACATCTTAAGCGCGTTAAAGCATCTTGAACCGTTGGCCCAAGTGGCCAACGACAGGCAACCTTGGCGAGCGAGCAACAAGCGACTCAGAGGCTAAGCTCTAATTTTCTCACGTACTTGTAAATTTTGCGGAAAACCGCAACAAATTCACTTATAAAAGTAATCTAGAAAGCGCGTACGCAACCGGAAGCACGAAAAGGCGCGGGAAAAGCAGGAAAAATCCAAGCTAAAAAAGGGGGGGCAGGAGGGGCAACGAGCACAGAAACCTAAAAACGGAAAACGGAGCGAGGAAAAAAAAGGAAACAAAAAGCGCACAAAACTCGTCCTCGCCGTCCTCATCGTCGTTGTCGTTCGTCGTGTAAAGAATTGCGTTTGTCGCGACACGGCGACAACTTTTGCAACCGCGACGTGCCACGAACCGAAGGGGGACATGAATGGTTTGAAAAGGACGAAGGACTAAGCTTTAAGCGGCCTCCACTTTATCACAGATTTAAAACGAAATGAATGTAAGCACATTAAATGGCTCGGACTCAGGCCGGGGATGCTTCTATTAAAGGTTCTTCGCAGCCAAGGACTAGAAAAGATTTTGCCCGCGGGGCAGAGAAAATTAAGGGAGAAAGGACGAAGAGGGAGTTGCCTTGTGAGGGAGGGGCAAATGAAAAAGTTTCCAAATGCAAAGTTAGTTTATGGAGAAAACAAAAAAGGATTTAATTGGAGAGCGATTTGTTGGGCGGTTAAGAACAAGACAAGTTGCTCTTATCATTTTGCTTAATTTACGAACCATTTTGGGAGAAAAAGGGGAATGCCAGAAGCCAACCAAGACCCGAGGGGTTCATGGGAGATGGAAAACAGAAATTAAATTAACCATGAAAATTGCTTTAGAAGAGCCTGGCAAACTTAAGCAGGGTTTGATTGAATTCTGTAATAAACGCAAGACATAAGTAGTTTAACCAAAATCAAGAGAGCAAATTCTTGTGAATAAATGCGCTTATAAAATCACTTAAATAAATACCTGCAGGCCGAGTGTTTATTTAATTTATTAGCTCAGGAAATGCTTTCCTTGCCTTAGTAATTAATTAATTTAGTAAATTCCACAAATTGAATAGGCTTATCTTAAGCGGAAATATCTCTAAATCACACGACAAGCTTTGGATTTTATTTGTCCAAAAAGTTTTCGATTTTTAGAAAAGTTTTAGGCCGCTTATCTGGGCTATTAGCCTGAAATGCCATTTGTTGTGGCTTCCCTTTGTGTGGATTATACGAAGACTTCCCTCTGTTCTTTTTCTGTTAATTTCTTTGATATCTTGGCACAAAGGCAGACGCTTTCAGCCACTGGTAAATCCCCAACAAATGAATATTAAATAACCTGATAAAGTTGTGTTCCAAATTATTGCCCGCAGACTGAACTCGGAAAAGTCTCTTTCTCAACCCAAAGGCTACATCTGCAATTAGAAAAACAACTTTTTTATGCTGTTCAACAATCGTTACAAGCGTTGAAAGTCTGAAAGTCGGTCGCAACAAATCCAATTTTCGGCAGAGGCAAAAGAAAAAAACTTAAATTATCAAAAGAAGAAAAATAAATTGTAGCTTGGGCGAAAAGTTGGTTGTCTGCGGAAAAGGGGAAAAGGGGGGTGATGCCATCCGCCAAGGACAATGTCAGGATGTGGCATAGACCAAAGGCCCACTTCACCCCCTGAAGCTATGTGTCACAATTTTCCGGCACGGATACTCCATCGTTATTAGCAGCCAACAACAGGGAAAGTTTTGCTCTCTCTCTCTCTGGAAGCTATGCTTTTAATAAACTTTTACTTGGCATTTGCCATTTGGCATTTATGCAAATTGCAAATACATACACACACACACAGAAATATTGAGTGGAAGGGCGGCCAATAGCAACAAATTTCAATTATGCCATCAAATCTATTTAGGTGTATAAATATTTGGGCATTTTCCGGTTCCCCTCGCTTCGCTTGTTCCCGCCGGAATTGCGGCGTGTAATTTTCAGATTTTCTTGTTAAGATTGTGGCCAAAGTTTTCCCCATCTCCTCTCGTTACTCCAGCTTTTCCTCTTCGCCATTGTTCGTAGTTTTTTGGCCCACGAGAAGGCCATAATTGGCCCAGTCAATAGGCGGTATATATATACATGCCCTTGCACATAAATTTCCCACTGAATATTTTACAACTCATTGCTGGTGTTTGCATTTGTGACTGCGTTAAATTCGGGCTTGATTTGATTTCATTTCAATTAGAGTCGAGGCGAAAATAAGCTCCTTAGCCTCCCGAGACTCCAGAGACTTTTTCAAGTTCATTAATAAAAGAGGAAGAAGGACTTGGGCTCTTGGGTGTCGAGCAAATTAATCAATTATGTGAATGTGCGAGTGTGTGGCTTGTTTGGGTCCTTGTGCCGCCTGGCAATTTGGTTAATTAGTAAAAATGTTAACAATAAATGAGGGCTTCACAATGGGATTTTGCAGAAAAGAATTTACGAGAATTGTTTTTCAAGAAGTTAAAGGTGCCTTTTTTATATTATTTGTTTATCTAACCTAACACCCTATTCAAAGAGGACCTTATATGATTTTTCCCACCATGATCCGTTATCGAAATACAAACCAACTTGATTAACTAAATATTTTGGTAAATATCTGAAAATATCTCCAGTTACCCATAAGTACCATATCTCTGTCGAAGCACTCCAAATAGCTTTTGGCCATTCAAAGAAATCAATCATCGCCACACTTGGCCATTCATTTCCACATTCCAAAGACTGCCCCCCTATTTGCCAGGATATGTTCTATGGTCGTCCTGAAGTGCCTGGGTCATTTACTTTATTGATTACAACTTTCTCTTGTTTCCCACAACAAAAAAAAAAAGGAAGAAATGCGAAGCGAAAACAACAGCAATTTGAGTTAAGCGTGGCGGCAGCAGCCAAGGATATATCCAGCATAACTGCCAGGATATTCCCACCAGATGAGGCCTGGGGAGAGGGTATGCTTTCCTCACACAAAAAGTTGCCACAAAAGTTGCCTTGATTAAAGCCGCTTTATTCCGGCTGAGGTATAAAGGCACTGTATCGACCTGGTCTGCCTTTTGTTTTTTGTTTTTTATTTTCTGTAATGGCGGGGAATGCATAAATAAATTTTCAATTCACTTGCATGTCTGGGCAATCACTACAAATAAATAAAGCGTAAACCGAGATCAGAGCACCGAGAGCAGCATAAAACTGTCATAATTTATGAAGTTTATCATTTGGTTGCTGGCTTGTGTTTTTATATATTTATTTATTTGTCGGGGGCACCCAAAACGCATTTGTGTCAATTTAAATTTATGTAAACATAAAATGGCCAACCAAAAAAATAAGAAGAAAAAAAAGGAAGGAAGAAAGGAAGTCGTCCTGCGTGAGAGATGTGGTCCTTTTACTTGGATATCACATTCTTCATTCATTTTGTACTCTTTTTTTTTTGGTTATGGAGCTTTATTTTACGGTGTTTTTAATGATTTTTTATTTTTAAAAACTATTAATTATTTAAATTTGTTTGTTGTGCATTTTGAATTAGAAACTAGTATCTAGAAAGGAAAATTTAGAAACTAGTTAGTAGAAAAAAACATAAAGAATAGAGTATTATTTTTTTTGGTTATAGTATACTTTATAAGGAGTAATAAATAATAGTCGAATTTAAGAAATATTAAATATCCAATAACTACTAAGCAGTATCCAGTAGAGACTTGGAGGATAAATAAATAAAATGTGAATAAATATATAAGATTAAATAATAACTTCTTTAACAAACTAGCCTAATTACTAATTACCTAATTAATTCCCAAGAACATTCTTAAAGCAAACCCTCGAGAAGGGCATCCAAAAATCTATAATCAAAAAGCTAAAAAAAACCCGCCTTCATGGTTATCCTGTAGCAAGGAGGCGGCGGCTCCTTCCTTTTTTTTTCTCTTTATGATTTAATGCGCGCGGCACGCCGTGACGTTCACTTAGGCATGGACAACACAATAAAACTCCACAACAGCCAGAGGAATATCAATATGAGCAGGGACATGCGACGGGACGACGAAGGGCAGCAGGCCAGCAGGATACGCTTTTCTGGGCCGCCTGCGCACTTTTGACATTTCATTATCCTGTTAAGTATTCAAAAGTCAAGCAAGCCCAGGCACCGGACGAGGACATGAAGAGGGACACAAACGCAGGACAAGAACAGAAACGGGAGTGGGATCGGGAATGGGAATGGGAGTGAAAACAGGAATGAGGGCAAGGGGAAGGACATGTCTGGGCCATGGCCAGGACATTGCTCCTCATCCCGTTGGCCGAACAGGTCCTGCTGCGTTACCAGCTTATCATTTATGCCAAACGCGTACTTTTTGGCTTTTAGTCGCAGCTCCTTGGCTCCTTCTGTCAGGGCTGGCCCAGCCTTCTGCCATTTGTTTTGTCTGCCCGTAATGCCATGCGGAATTGCCTTTGTGTCCTTGCCGCTTATGACATTGTATTCGAATCTCATCTCTCTCGGTGTGAGTCAGTGTGTGTGTGTGTGTGTGTGTGCGTGTGGGTGGTGTATAAATTACATTACATAACAAGCAATATAACAAACGATAACAAACACCTTGCCGCAGCCACAGACCCATATACAGGCGGCAACAAGGAAATGACAATGAGCAAATATGAAAAGAAAGGTGGGTCTGGAAATGCAGGAACGGCAGAAAGAAAAAAGCAAAAACAATTTAATAAAAATGTTTCAACGACTTCGATTCCTTGGAATCAGCTTTATGGTCTGTCATTTGTTTATGCCAAATGTTAAAAATGGTTTTGGTATCTTGCTTGTTTGGGTGGTGAATATCAAGGAAAGATATGATTTTATGGGTTCCTTTCTGTTTGAAATCAATTAGGTAAATTGTTTGAGGCTGAAAAAATTAAAAATCTGTACTTTAGCTTTCAAAGAATTTTTTTCTTGTAGAAAAATCTAACCCCAAGAATTATTTGAGCGCCATAAATATTAATTTGAATATAAGAGTTACCTTTCTAGCCATTTTTAAATTTCTTAATATTATTTTAAACATTTTCTTAGTTAAAATAAATATGTTACTTTGTTTTTGTTTCCTTTTAAAGCCCAACTATTTATTTATTATTTTATTTTCCTGTTTATTTAAGGTCTTGGCTTAAACTATTCACTTAGCCACAGAAAGCCAATTAAAATTCCACGAAGAAACTCAAAATTAAAACACAATTTTCCTTATTTTGCTTTACAGATGATAAAAATGTTTATAAATATTAAATTACTGCACTTTAACTTCCTTTTCGCTTGAATTTAATTTGAAGTCCTTGCACTTGAGCACGTCTTGGAATAAATTCTTAGTGGTCCTTTGGCTTGCAGTCAAATCAGGCAATCGATTGGGCCGCAAAAAGTCAATTAAAAGCATCATCAGCGAAATCTCCAGCTAAATAGTGCTCTTGAGCAATTTATTTGCACACAGTCCACTGGCCTTAAGTCCCAGAATCCCGGAGATCCATGTCTCTCTGGCCAGTATCTCAATAAAGCAATCAGTGCCACCTCCCAGGCCACTGAAAAGTGTGTGTGCTGTACTCGCAATATAAATTCCATTTCATTTCATTTTCCTTGCAGGCAGTCAGCAGGATCCAGGAGCAAAAGCAGGAGCAGGAGCAGGAGCAGCCAATGCAACCTGCACAGCAGACATCATTAGACGTGAATAGCAACCACACGTGAGTAACTTGGGGCCTTTGGCGCCCACGGACAAACACAGACTATATCGACACTATATATCTCGGACATGTGTCGACCATCAACTTATGCAATCAACGATTTGGCTTTGACCGGGGCAAAACTTACGGAGACTGCGACTGAGTCTGAGTTGGCCGCCGTCGGGTGCTATGTAAACTAGGGCCAAAGACGATGGCGATGGCCTAAGGAGCAGTAGGAGCGGCCCGAACAAATGTTTATTTAAGCATAAAGCCACGTACGCCCCAGCAAACACACACAGCATGTGAAACACTGAGAAAAAATATAGGAAAAGGATTTAAAAGGAAAAGTTCTGGGTTTTTAAAATAAGTCTTATGAAAATTATTTCAGTTTCTAATCTCTTGAAGTATATTTTTTATATAAAGGAGTGCCTTTAAAATTATTTCATTATTTGAAGAAATTAAAATGGTATTTAAAAGTGTTAAATAAAATTATATATTATTATATTGCGTTATTAAAATCCCTAAACATATTTTAAAAGTATGCCATACAATTTTATAGGTTCCAAATTCATTGTAAACTATTTTTTTATAAAGATGTGAAAGTTTGTTGCATTTTTGAACCCTCTTTTAAAGGTTTCAAAAAACATAATGATGTTTTTAGCACAAATAAAAAGGTTAAAAATATAATTTCAAAATTTAATGGTATTAAAATGTAAATATAAATCCCCTTCTCTAAGTGTACACATACTGTTCCTTAGTCTGTGAGCTTTGGAGCTATGTACTTAGGCACAGCTGTACTTGCAGTCCGTGCTTGGTAATTACATACAGACTACGGGGCCAGGAGTCCTGCCAATCCGCACTTTGTCCTCGTCCTTCGCCCCTTTTCCCCCTTCCCCCGGCTGCTCCTTGGGGCTGCTGGATAAATATTTGGTTTAACCTTTTTCCTTTTGTGCGGCTCTGGCTTCGTCGTCCGCTTTGTATTTGCCTTTGGTTTTATGGCAGCGCCTGTGTCACTATTTCATTTCGATTTGAGCCGAGTTTGCCGCAGTCCTTAGCCAGATTTGTATCCTTAATTTATTTGTTTGCGATTTCCCTGATATTTTGTAATTGAGTTTTTCCTCCTCGTTTTTTCTTTTTTTTTAGCACTGATGAGGGTACAGAAAAAATGACAAATGTTGAGAGTTGGGAAAGAGTAAAAAAACAGGGCAAAACTGGAAAGGCAAACTGTTGATATTCATGGGACAGGACACGTTCACAGTCCAGGATATATTTATACCGGGAACTAAGAGTGAACGTGTGCGTGAGAGTTCAAGTTTCAAGGGAAATGTGTCCCCTGGGGGGAGGCAGCAGGAGGAATGTAGGAAATACTCAGCGTCTTAATTTATCGTTATGAATGAATCACTTCGCGTTAGACTCTTCTCGGAAGGACACGTACCTCTGGCGACAGGATATACTTTTCACTTAATTTGATTTCACCCGAATGAATTTCAATTAGCTCCAAATGAAATTTACGCCACGTTAAGTGATTCGCAGTAAGATAAAAGGCTTTTTCCAGCTAGTTTCCCTATGGCCGGGTGACAACTCAAATTGGAGGGAAATTTCACTTTCTTCTTTGGCCTTAGATTGATTATGATTTCTATCTGGAGGGGCAGGATCTAACACAGGGATTTACTCAGGCCAGCCCCCCCGTTTCTCATTGAGCCTTTGTTAAGCACCGACACTTAACCGTGTCTAGCTGGGATTTATAGAGCTCCCTGACCTCACTCTACACATCCTTCGAATGAAATACCTTTTGCCCTTATACCCCAGCTTGTTACTCCTACAGTCTGGGTGTTAGTTTCCCTGTTTTTGGCCCCCCAAAGTTGATTGATTTCTGTTCGAGGGCCAGTCTAAGCCCACCCCTCGCTTGTCTGACAGTATATTGACGCCCAGTCATAAATAAAAACACTCAGATATTCATGCCAATGATTCCTTGTATTTTTTTCTGTTCTATGTATTTTTCTCTGTTGTCTGTTGTTGTTCATTGAGGAAAGCCTGCGGCAAAACATCCTCATACCACACACACAAATTGTATCACTTAGTATTTGTAGGCCATATACAGTTCCCATTTTTTTGTTACACACAAAGAAATTAAATTGAAAGTCATATCAAATGGTTTCTGGAAATAAATTGTAAGATAAATAAGGTTTATATAAGCTTCATTTTAGTTAAGATCATGGCTCTTTTAATACAGTGTTTTTTTTTAATAAAAACTACTCCATTTTAGACTGAAAAGTTTCGTGAAGTATTATTAAGAACAGAGAAAAGATTTTAAAACATTTAAAATGCAGCCTTTTTGGGTCACTTGTAAAAAGTTTTCCCTTTATATATAGTATATTTCTTATATTATTAATTTTTCGCCACTTTATCTGTGCTCCCATTGTTGCATGTTGACATTGCCTGGTTTTGATCCATTTGCAGGAATGAATAGGAGTGGGATTCGGGTCTCGACTCCCTGGGAATCCTGAGCGTTTTGTTGATGATTTGCAGGTTCTTGAATAATTGATGGAATGACAGTCTTTCGATGTGTCAGCATTGTTGTCACGCGTTGTTATCATCCCGATGAGAGGCCTCAACAGCTCGCGATGATGGCGTTCATCATCATTATTATATTGTCATCGCTGACAGCGGTCGTTGGCATACTCCACTCCTCCAGAGTGTGTGTGTCTGTCATGTTGTATTTTGTGTGTGTTTTGAATAATAAGATGCTAACGTTGCAATACATCCGCTTACACACGCTCACCCACACCCACACCCACACCCAGTGCGGCTTATGAATGATGAGCAGTCAAACAATCAGCTTTGGCCCCGCAAGGAATCAGGATTTATACTGATTTACACATAAAAATAGGGAGCAGTCAGGCTAATGCCTGGCCCATTATGCTCAACTTCAAAAATTAAACAAGATTAATTTGTTGGCTCATTTAAAATGGCTTAACAATATCATTAATTTCCAGAGACCGGAAACCAGAAACCAAAGTAAACATATTCAGGCGGACAAGCATGGCTTAAAAACGCTTTAAAGCCATCGAATTATGAGGGGGTGTCTGTCGGTCTGTCTGTGGGATCATTAATCAATTTGCGGGGTAAATGGCCATTTAAAAAGGTCATAAAATCCTGTCAGCATAGCCCCAACTTCAAATCGGGGTTTTTTTCGGAACTTTATATATTTTGGTATATTTGGAAAAGTGTACTAGAAAATTTGTAAATAAATGTGGCTTATATATATATTATAATGGGAAAGTTGTGCTTAATTTTTACAGCATTTATTCTTTAAAAATTACCCTAAAATAAGCTTATTCTTAAATATTTATGAAGTTTATTCTACGTATTTTAGAGGCCTTTCTTGTTCTTCGATTTAATTCATTAAATTTCTGTGATTTAGAGTTTTAATTCTTTGTTTCTTAACTAAAGAATTTCTGGTATATTTCAATTAAAAAGAAACTTATTTTTTTGGCATGTATGTAGGTCAAACTTTTTGCTGAATATATTTTTTTGGGGATCCTTTTGAGCCACCCTGTGAGCTAGTTCCTGTTTTGTTGTTATCTATTCATTAAATTTAATGATATAGCTCCCCAGAGGTGTCCCATCCTGTTCTCTGTTTTGAAATCATCAACTTTACTTGTGGAGAATCCTGCGGCAAACATTTTTAAACGCTTTCAGCTGGCACAGACTTTTCCGTTTTCCTTTTCCCTATCCTTTTGCTTTTGCTTTGGCTTTTTCCCTGCTCATTTCCGAAGTGACACACACAATTTGTGCCCCGTTCGCCTCGGGCTGAATGGGTGTACGAGTATATATGGGTTACTGTATGGGTTAGGTTGCGAGTGGGTTGTCTGCCCCCTTTCATCATAATTATAAACACAAAACAGACAGCTGGATGGATGGGTAAATGGATGGGTTTTCACTGTGGGTATATACATACATCTCTTGTTCGCTACCTCCTTGCACTTTTCCATTTACCATTTACCAAGGCAAGGCAGAGCAACATGTGGCAGTCTCTGTACGTGGCCCACATTCGCCTCTCGCAATTAACAGATCAGAGCAATTCATCTCCAGACTCGGAGATGGTGGGTCATCCATTAAAAGGGGTTTCAGGGGTTCTCTGCCAGGACCTGTGATTCCAGGGCCCGCCTTTGTTAAAAGGTCTCAGGCGCCTCGTTGGCTTTTATTATTATCGTTAGCCAGAGCTGGCAGCTTGTACTGCTTTTTTTTAGAGGAAGTTTTACTTTTAACCAAGAAAACTTAATTTAGAATTTAAGTATTATCAGCTGATTTGATTTTCTTTAATTAAATGATTTAAAAGGAATTAGAAAACTAAACAAATTAAAGTTCTTCTTGGAAAAAGCTGTATTTCTTAGCCTTTTTTTAAAACACAATTTATACATTTTTAAATTTTTCTGTATAAATTATTGTTTAAACTTAAATTTTATTTAGTTTCCTATTTTTTATTTATAATTTTCTATTATTTGAATTATTTTCTGACTAGTTTCCTGGCAGCTCTGTGTCGTATCCTTGTCCATGTGAATGTCCCTGTCGATTTACATTCACATTTACATTTCCCCCTCGTCATCGTTCATTGTAATTACGATAATTACGACAAGGACTGGGGTGGATAGCTCCTTGGAGCGGCACCTTAATGAAGCCGCATTCAATGCAGTCCACCGATGCAGTCCCTCTGCATCCGAATGGGTGTTCCACATGAGCGATGGCCACTCATCCGTCACTCCCCGGCTGTCCGCTACCGTCCAATTTCAATGTCCTCGTTCTCCTTGTCCTCGTCGTCCTGTTTATCCACTTAGCAGCTCACGGACCTCGTGTCGTTAATTGAAATCTTTCGCATTAAGCCGCAGGACTCCTCTCCAGCATCCTCCATTCTTCGCTCATTGCTTTCGCGTTGCCTCTTTGTTCCACCGGTAGTCGGGCATTTCCGCTTATTGTTTTTGTGTTATTAAAGTTTAATTAAATACCTTTTTAAAAACGCTCACGCATGAGTGCAAAATATTTTTTAATGAGCTTTTCCGCCTTTTGTGCGCGAAAAAAATGAAATATACGCCATGGTGGCCAACACGGCGTATGCGTGTTTTTTCTTAGCCATTATAAAGCGCGTAAATTGATTGCAAACAAAGCGGGTGGAAAGCGTACACAAACACCTCGGAAATAATTAACACTCCCAGGCGTAAAAGTTGCAACCATAAAAAAAAAAACGAGGGAAATGTATTTCCACCGAAAGTGTTAAAATGCTGATGACTTAAGCCCGGGGGAGACCGAGACCCACAGGCATTTGCAGATGAAAATTATTAAATGCCATCATCCGAATTAATTGTACAGGTATCTCTGAGGAAAAAACAAACATTAACTTTCATAATTCAGTCTGGAAACACAATCAATTGGCTTTACTATTGAGCCAGGCATTGTTCTAGCATTTACTTCGTTATTATTATTATTTCTCTCTTTAAACAAAAGCCCTGTGGAGTGGCAACAAATGATAGCAATTGAGTTTGTTTTGTTTGGAGTGAAATTTGATCCATATTGACTTTTCATTATGAAATAAATGACCAATTAGCAGAGAATCACTTAATGAAATCATTTAAATTGCAGCTTGAGTGTTCAATAATGGTAATAAATGCGGTTTGTAAACTGTACATGCGAATAAGAGTAATTTAACAAATTACTTACCAGCTAAATAAATAAATTCCAATTTAATTGCTACACAAATTCAACGTTTTTGCCTTCGGCAAGGTCATCTCATTAATTATGCACCTGAGTTTTTTGTATACAATTTTTTTGGTCCTTACATTAATTTTTTTTTATATTCTTTCAAACCAGAAAGGAAAACATAAAATTAACAAGAAATAAAAAGCTATATAAATATTAATAAAATTACTAGGCACACAAAAAAAGAAACTTTTATAAGTACTGGCCTTGGATTAATTATACCGTTTGCTTGTCTACACAAAAAAATAACACAAAAAACTTTCGCTGTCTGTGTAACATAATTCGCAAAATACTTGCGATATTAAAGGTGGGCTGGTGGCGTGAAAATCTCCGGAAAATGTGTAGGAGAAAAAGGAGCAGGAGCGGGAGGAAAAGTGTGGAAAAAGCCCAAGCTGAAATGCAAAACACAACCGTAACCATGGCCGTTGTCGTAACCATTAGCCGTAACCAAAAACCGAGCCAGACATTGAATTGACCTGAATAAAGTCGACTTGCCTGGGCCTTTTTTCGGTGTTTTTTGTATTTTTACTTTCATATATATTCTGTTGCTGCTTGTAAATAATTCGAGTTTCTCTCGTTTCAGAAAATGCTGATACTGCTGCCGCTGCTGGGGATTTTTGGTAATGCTCTCGTTGCTGAAGTCGAGGCCAGTCTGAGTCTGGGCTTTAAGGCCATCAAAGTGAGTGTGAACGAAAGCGAAGCAGCCATGAAAATCTTTTATGAATGCTT